>OY720441.1:298854201-298991010 GCA_963082915.1 Dolichopus griseipennis | reverse complement strand
TCTAATTAAATACTTCTGCCGGAATTATGTAATTATCTACTCCTCTTCTCTACTATTTTACTAGAGCTAATGTAGCCTAATAAAGGACGCAAGCAATAACATTTATTTGTTTTAAGAAACTTATGTGTTATGACTCATGACCATACATAGAAATATATCTTTGTCAATAAATACTAAAGAAAAATTAAATAAAAAAACAAGTAAAGAAACATTCAGTCGGTGCTAGAAATACCCTATACCTATTTGGTTAAAATTTAATGGAAAGTCCATAAGTCATTTTAAAACCATAAAAGCTGTTATTAGTTTGATCGTAAGACATAGCTAAGCAAATTAACTTTATAATACTATTCAAAAATATTGCAAATTCTTATTAATTTATCTATTTAAAAATATTAAAAAACAAAAAAACTTGAATTAAATGAAAATATTTTTATTTCAATTCAATTACAAAATTTAAAAAATTTTAATTCTTAAATTTTCTGATAAAAAACTAATCAAAACATAATATATTTAATAATTTAAATTTTTCAAAATTGCAATTATTTTAAATTGCTAATTTATTTACCTATTAGAAAAGCTTATAAACGCAAAATAAGCAATTAAATTATTTCTAAAATATAATTACAAATTTAGAACTTTTCATATAATTCATTTAAATATTAACATAAATTTTACATAAATGCAGCAAGTACCTTTGAATATAGCTTAAGTATTGTACACAAAATCTTAATTATATATCACCTATGGTAATAATTCAATAAAATATATGATTTAATAAAAATTAAAAAAAAAAGGAATTTAATCGTTTATTAGAAAAATATTTTGTTTTTAATTTATAAAATATTATACAAAATATGTTTTATGGTAAAATTCTTAGCTTTTTAAAAATATAAAAAAGTTAAATAAAAACGGAAATAGGAGTGAACCCTCGTGTATCAAATTTAAAGTTTCTATATTCATAAATTTTGAAGATAAACTTTTTAATTTTGGGATTTCTTAGGAGCCACCTGAACCACGACTAAAATTAAGTCTAAATTTCGGGGACACAGGGAATAGGAAATATATTCTGTGGCTTCGAAATTATATTCGTTTGGCCTCAGATCGATCAAAAGCTTCTAAAATCCGAACTCATTGTCCGAACTCGACCAGAACTAATTCCCATGGTACTTTCATTACTAGTAACCTAGAGTTTAAATTTCATCAAAATAGCGGCATTAAATTTTTAGAACAATATATATTAGAACAATATTTAAATGTATTTAGAATTGAAACTGCTGTTTTTTGTCTAATAACTGTACCAAATTATACTCTCTTTAAAAAGGCTTAGGCTATGGTAATAAAATAAAACCCAAACATACTTAACAACATTTTTATAATTGAAAAAAGCTATTTCAAGCTATTTCAAGCGCAAGTTGCCGTAGCTTTCTCGTATAAAATTAGTCTAAAATAAATTACACAAAACGAATTTTTTATGTAAATTTAAACGCAAAAATAGCTCGAACTTCGAGCACATGGTGATACTAGTTAATCTACTTTACAATTTAGATTTTACGTAACTTTTTACATATCAGATTTTAACACGTTAAAAAAAAAATATGCTGACTTTACATTATTAGCATTTTTTAATAATTTCTGAATAATTTGCAATTAAATTAATTTTTAAAAGTTTTTAATTAGTTATTAAAAAAAAATTTTTTTGTTTAATAAAAACGATCGAATGCCAATTAGAACGCTTGAGTTCAAGTAAGTTTAAAATAACGAAAAAGTAAAATTTAAAATTAAAAGAAAAATATTTAATTTAATAATTATTGTACGATAATTCTCAATCATGTTTTGTTTCTTCAATATGTCTGGTATTCTTTATTTTGCTTGCGTGCAATGTTTCCAGATCAAATTCATTTACAATTTTTTTTAGCTTTATTTCACATTCGACATTTGATAAATTTTGTTTACATAGAATTTAAATTGAGTTGGTATCATCTACTTTAAAGTCATTTATAAAAATTTTACAATTTGAGAATCTTATTCGGTTATTAATTCTAATTTTAATATTATTTTGTGAATTACAATTATCAAATAAAAATGTTTCTTATAATTTTTTTGTTATTACTACATTATTATTAACTAGCAGATTTACTAGGCATTGCCCGAAATTTTTCAAAATTTAAATTTGTATTTTATATTCTATATATGTATAAAGCTTCATAAAAAATAATTTTTTTTTTCTTATAGCGTATAGGCTCCAAACTTGCTCAGTCAATTATGATTAAAATTTGTATATAAAGGTTTTTGGGTACGGGGAGTGTTCTAGACTTAAAGTTGGAACCGTTTTAAAACTTCTTTGTAAAATAAAGTAGGTGTAACCGGTTGCCTGCAAATTTTATATACATGTTGCTGTTAGACAATGCAGTTCATTCTCTTCATAGACTTGACATTTGTTAACCAATATTGGGATGATAATGAATCTAAAAAAATTTAGAAATCCACAAAAATTTTTTCAATTAAAAACCCTTTGAGAGGCGCAGAAACGCTCAACCCGGTATTATATAATTTACATGTAAGTATTATTATTCCCAAATGACTATGGTTCAAACATTTATACTGAATTTCACATTACATTTTTGGTGCAGTGAAAAAGGGGAGTAGATATAGTCTCAAAGATATGGACCGGATCAGCATCGAAAAGAAAATCGATCTAGCTATGTATATCCGTCCCTCCGCACGATAACTCAAAAACAAATATTTTCGCTTTATAGCCAAAGTTTGGGCAAAATTTAATTGGGGTAGTGCAGTGCGTTCGATTTGCTGCCATACAACTTCTTGTTTTATATGATCATTACTTTATGTCAATAGTAGTCAACTAGAATGGCCAACAGCTGAATAAAATATAGTAGATGTACTGGAAGAGGTTTAAAGAGCTGCTTTTCAACTTATATTTTATTTTGTACTTAACTGAAAGTACTACTACTACACTCTTACTCGTTTTTTTATGATTTTATGATAGAAATATAGGCTTCATTTTTGTAAAATAATATGTATTTAACCATAATATATACGAAATTGAACTTTTTGATTTTTAGATACCTACTGAAATCTATTTTTAAAGAACAACAAATGTAAAGTACAAAAAAAAATAAAAAATTAAGGATATAAATTTAAGGATATCTTTCTTTCTTAGAATTCTTTCTTACCTTTATTTTTATTGTTGTTAATATTATCTCTTATAGCTTTTGCACTTTTTGAGGAAGTAAAAAAATTAGTCTTATTAATTAAGTGAGTTTTTGGAATAAAGGCTAATTTGCGTTAATACCAAAAATTTGGAAATTTCATAGAATTTTTGTGCAAAACGCATAAACAGGTGAAAACCAAATTACTCCGGTGGGCTTCAATAATTAAAATCAATGCTGGTGCAAAATTTTCAATAAAATAACCGTTTAAACAAATAAAATTTATAGTAAACATCATGGCATTGTCGTGGCAAACGTGTTCCAGAATATTTTGCGAAGTGATCCAGAATATTTTGCAGCCTCTTTTTAACCTGTAAAATTTGGACACACATCGGAAGCCCGCCGTGCCGAATTGGGTTAATATATTCCAACCAGCCTTATACAACAAATTACGTCAGCTAAGAGGAATATATGTGCGAAATTTCAAGTTAATCAATCAAATTAGTTCGGCTCAATATCAAAAATATTGAAAAAATTTCGTAGGGCCCCGTACCCAAACGGATTAACCGAACTCAACCAAACTTTGTTTCAGTTTCTGTTGTCGACTGTAAAACCACCATGTGAAATTAGACACAAATCGGAAACACAAAATTTTTTGGAAGCCGAAATGGGTTAAATGATCCCAAACAACTTTGCACAACTAAATCCGATTGCTAAGAGGAACAATTGTGCGAAATTTTAAGTCAATCGGTCAAATTGTTTCGGTTCGACATTAAAAACAATGAAAAAGTTTCATTGCGTCCTCGTGCCCCAACGTTGGTTCACCTTGTCTTTTCGACTGCAAAACCACCCTGTAAAATTGGACACAAACCGGAATTACAAAATTTTTTGGAAGCCCGCCGAGCCGAAATGGGTAAATTAATTTCTACCAACTTTCTACAGCTAAATCCGATTGCTAAGAGGAAGAATTGTGCGAAATTCTAAGTCAATCGGTCAAACTGTTTCGGCTCGACATCAAAAAAATGAAGAGTTTAAAACGGCTCGGGAGCCGCAACCTGTTGAGTTATAAAAATGTGACAAATAAACAAATTTCCTTTTTTATATATTAGATTAATTCTATGTCTCTAGTATCATTCTTATGGTAAGTACAAATCATTTCGTCTGTATTTAATAAATTCGATATGCATTATCATCAAATGGCACTAAATCTGTAAACATTATAGCTTTTTTATAGCCTTATGACTATATAGTCAAAGGTTATAATAAATTTACCATTACGTTAGTGCCGCAGAGAAGGAGGGGGGGTAGATATAACCTCAAGTGTATGGATCGGATCAGAATCGAAAAATAAATCGATTTAGCGATGTATGTCCGTCCGTCCGTCCGCACGATAACTCTAAAACTAAAGCAGCTAGGATCTTGAAATTTTTGCAAATTAGTTTTTTGCAATAGCCGTCATCGCTTTTTAAATCTAGCCATTTTGGTTCATGGGTTCAGGTAACTGCCATACAACTTCTTTTTTTATATGAGTATTACTCCGTTCCTATTACAGCTGCGCGTCTGAAATTTTGGCAAAAGTAGTTTAGTTTTATGGCCAAGTTTCTGCAAAATTTGGTTGGTCTACTGTAGAGGGTTCGAGTAGATGCCATTCAACTTCTCCTTTTATATGAAGCTGTGTGTCTAAAATTTTGGCAAAAATATTTTAGTGTAATGGCCAAAATTATTGCAAAATTTAGTTGGTCTACTGCAAGGGGGGTATGGGGGAGGCAAAATATGTATATGAAATTACTCTAACTACTTTATTATATTTAATAATTGATTTGTATATGGAAGTTAAGACAAGTTCCTTAATAATGAGAATTGGATTTCAATTGGCATTATACATATAACTAGGTACCTAAACGGATCAGATTAATGATTATAAATTAAGTTATGTAAAAGTAAATTGTAAAATCACGTTTTTGAATTTTAAATATGTATTAAGAGATAATCCAAATATAATAAAGGACTAACTGCTGCTGATTAGCTTGCCCTATGTTATGTTAAATGTTATTTATACACCCCACATACTATACCTTTTCGATAATATATTTAAATTAGTATAACAAGAGCTCTATTAAATGAACTTTCAATCAAAAAACGGTATAAGAGAGCTGTTTTAATAGGCTTCACAAAACTATAAGGTTAAAATGTATAGGGTTGCCATACGGTGCTAATATTTATCATTAAGCTAAACTCACTTTTACAAAATTTGCAAACTCACTTTTACAAAATCGATTTGAGGCCGAACGAGTATTATTTCGAAGCCAAAGAATATATTTCCTATTTCCTATGTGTCCCCGAAATTTACACTTAATTGTAGTGGTTCAGCTATGTTCAAAGGTACTTGCTGCATTTAAGTAAAATTTATTTTTATATTTAAATGAATTATATGAAAAGTTCTAAATTTTTAATTGTATTTTGGAAATATATTTATTACATATTTTGCGTTTATAAGCTTTTCTATTAGGTATATAAACTAACCATTTTAAATAATTGCAATTTTGAAAAATTTTGATTATTAAATTTATTATGCTTTGACTAGCTTTTTATCACAAAATTTAATAATCAAAATTTTTTCATTTTGTAATTGAATTGGAATAATAAATATATTTTCATTTATTTCCAGTTTTTTTGTTTTTTAATATTTTTAAATAGGTAAATCAGTAAGAATTTGTAATATTTTTTAAGAGATAGTGTAATAAGAAAATGTTTTTACTATTATAAAGTCAATTTGGTTAGCTTTATCTTACGATCAAATTAATAACAGCTTTTATTGTGTTAAAATGACTTATAGATATTTAATTAAATTTGAACCAAATAAGGTAGGTATTTCTAAGTCGGTTGCACCGACTGACTGTTTCTTTACGTGTTATAAAAATAAATGATAAAATACTCACTAAGAAATCGTATTAAATTATGAAATGAACCCTTGGTTTTTTTCCTCACTTGTTAAATTTGTTTTTATACCCTACACCTATAGAATAGGTAAAGCGGTATATTAACTTTGGTATGGTGTTTGTAGCCACATAAGGGAAGCGAGCTAGATATGGAAAAGTATATATATTTGAGTTCAGCGTGACCGCCTGAGTCAATATAGCCACGTCCGTCCGTCCGTCCGTAGGCACGATAACTCAAAAAATAATGGAGCTATCTTGATGAAATTTTAACTGTAGTTTACTAGGACTGAAAGTACGGCGGGGATTATATGGGAGCATATGGGCGAAATCGGCCCATGGGTTCGGATTCTGGACCTTTTAATCGATCGAAGGGCTAACGAACATATATAAAAAATCACGATAACTCAACAACTAATGACGGTATCTTCATCAAATTTGTGCTGTAGGTTACTGGTAATGAAACTACTTCGGGGATTGCGTAAGGTCGGGATTGGACCATGGGTTCGGAACCTAGAACTTTTTGATCAAATTTAGGCCAAATGAGCATAATTCCGAAACCAATGAAGATAGAACCTCCAAATTTGGTATCAGGGTGTCCCTTCCTATTTTCTAAGAGTCTTGGAAATTTGGGCCCCATTGGAGTAGTTGGTCGGGGACAAGCCACTCAGTTCCGAGGACCTTAAAGCATATTTTCGAAATAAATAAAGATAGTACTTGAAACAAATGTAGAAGCTTCAAATTTGCCCCAGGGTGTTCTTTAATATTTCTTGCGTGCCCCCCTAATTTGGAATCAATTGGAGTGGTGGTTCAGTACCTCTCTTAGACCCCCCAATGTGTGAAAGCTTATCATCGAAATTAATAAAACTAGTAACTTAAAATTAAGATAGAACGTTCCAATTGTGTACAAGGATTAACTAGTATTGAAAGTATGACGGGACTGCGTATGGGCAAAATCGTACCATGGTTTCGGGTTCTGGAACCCTTGAAAAGTTTAAGGGCTAAAAAACTTATATCTTAAAAACACCATAACTCAAAAAATAATGCCGGTATTTTGATGAAATTTAAACTCTAGGTTACTAGTAATGAAAGTACCATGGGAATTGGTTGTGTTCGAGTTTAATTTCGAAGCGAAAGAATATATTTCCTATTTCCTATGTATCTCCGAAATCTAGACTTAATTGTAGTGGTTCAGCTATGTTCAAAGGTACTTACTGCGTGTATGTAAACTTTATTTTTATATTTAAAGAAATTATACGAAAAGTTCAAAATTTGTAATTGCATTTTAGAAGTACATTTATTGCATATTTTGCGTTTATAAGCTTTTCTATTAGGTATATAAACTTACCATTTAAAATAATTGCAATTTTTCAAAATTTGGATTAAATAGATAAATTAGTAAGAATTTTTAATATTTTTTAATAGATAGTGTAATTTTAAAATGTTTTTAGTATTATAAAGTTAATTTGGTTAGCTATGTCTTACGATCAAATTAATAACAGCTTTTATGGTGTTAAAATGACTTATGGATATGTTCTTAAATTTGAACCATATAGGTGTAGGGTATTTCTAAGTCGGTTGCACCGAGTCGGTTTCTTTACTTGTTTTTTATTTTTATTTGAACAACACACTAAGTATGTATATACATTTAGTTTTATAGATTTTTATACCCGTATGATTATTAGTTAAAATGGTATACTAAATTGAAATTACGTTTGGACGCAGAGAAGGAGTGTAGATATAGACTCAAGTGTATGGATCAGATTAGAATCGAAAAATAAATCGATATAGCTATTTATGTATGTCCGGCCGTCCGTTCGTCCGTCCGCCCACACGATAACTCAAAAAATAATGGATCAAAGACTTTGAAATTTCCACAAATTCGTTTTTGTGCAATAGCTGTCAGCCCTATTTATATCCAGCCATATAACTTTTTTTTTTATATGAGCATTACTCTATACATATTGAAGCTGGGTGTCTGAAATTTTTCCAAAAAGAGTTTAGTTACATGGCCAAAGTTTCTGCAAAATTTTGTTGGTCTACTGCAGAGTGTTCAATTAGCTGCCATACAACTCCTTGTTTTATATGAGCATTACTCTCCACCTAATAAAGCTGTATGTTTGAAATTTTGCCAAAATTAATTAACCGGATGATATAATAATAATATATATATATATAACAGTTGACACAGTCTACTCTACCACACTCTTCCTCGTTTTTAAAAAATTTTGTTTAAAATATATATTCAAAATAATTGAAAATATCTACAATATTTTTGCAAAACTAAAAAAATTATCTTAAAAAAAATTATTTTTCCTTAAGCTCCAACCTAAGTAAAAGCGTACGGCGTATAATTTCTGTCAAAAAATTTAGAAATAAGTATGTACATAAATTAAGTTCTGAAGACCTTAAATCATATCGTTAAAAGTATTAAAAAAAATTGCTTGAAATTAAGATAGAACGTTCTAATTGTGTACAAGGGTTCACTAGTAATGGAAGAACGGCGCGGACTGCATATAGGCGAAATCCGCCCATGGGTTCGGAACCTGGACCTTTTTCATCGAATTTAGGCCAAACGTGCATGATTCTGAATTCAAAGAAATTAGAACCTCCTAAATCGGTATAAGGGTGTCCCCTTCTATTTCCTTAGTGTCCTCGAAAGTGGAACCAATTTAAATAGTGGGTCGAGGACCATCCACATAGTTTCGAAGACCTTAAGCATATTTTCGAAAATAATAGAGATAGTAACTTCAAAAAAATGTAGAAGCTTCAAATTTGGCACAAGGCTGTTCTTTACTATTTCCAACGTGTTCCCTTAATGTGATCAATTGAAGTGCTGGTTCAGGTAACTCTCTTAGACCTCTAAAGGTTAAAAGGTTTATCATCGGAATTATTAAAATTTGTAACTTAAAATTAATATAGAATGTTCCAATTGTGCACAAGGGATAACTTGTATTGAAAGTATGACTGGGACTGCATATGGGCTAAATCGTACCATGGTTTCGGGTTCTGGAACCTTTGAAAAGTTCAAGTGCTAACAGAAACTAATTACGCTATTTCGATGAAATTTATATTCTAGGTTCAAAGTATTAAAAGTACTATAGAAATTGGTTCTGGTCGAGTTCGGATTCTAGAAGCTTTTGATCGAATTGAGGTCAAACTAGCATAACTTCGAAATCAAAGAAGATAGAACATTATATTTGGGACACAGGTGTTTTTTCTTATTTGTTTTGTGTATGTGAAATTTTGGATGTATTGAAATAGCGATTTGCGTACCACTCCCACCCACCCAAAACCTTCGAAATATTTAAAGATAAAAAAATCATATTTATATACTATTTCCTATTTCCGTTCTTATAACACTTTTATATTTTTAAAAGGCTAAGAGTTTTACTAAAAAACATAGTATGTATTATATTTTAGTAATTAAAAACTAAATATTTTTTTAATAAACGGCGAAATTTTTTTTGTTTTTAATTTTTATTATATCATATCTATATTTTATTGAATTATTACCATAGGTAATATATAATTAATAAATTGTGTACGATACTTAAGTTGTAAAATTTATTTTTATATCATAATATTTAATCGGCTTATTTTTTCCCATGCAAATATAAACATCCCTTTTTAGGAGAAACTATTTGATCTATTTTAATGAAACAACAACCAAAAGAAAGGTTTTTTTTTTTATTTATATTACAATGATATTTTTTTTTAGAATATTGCGTTTTTCAGGTGAAAACCCGTCTTTAATTTAACGGTCATGCAGTTAAAAGGTGAGGCTTATGACTCTAATATTATGCGCCGACTTTCTGTGTAAATGTAATTCATTTTCTGTTGTAACTCGCAGCTCAATCAAACATTTATAGACGCCGACTTATATCTTTCTTTTTTTTGTTTAGTTCAAATGTTCAATGAACAAGTAGATTTAAATTTTATTAAAATTTTTGTTTTGTTTTTGTTTTCTCTTTATCTTAAAAAGTGAAAAAAATGAGTTCTGTGCGAAATGAAAGCAATACATTTGGTTTACACAGTAGTTTTCATTTATATGTATAATTTGACGCTTTTCCTTTTTTTTGAAGCTACTAATATTATTATTTTCGAAAACATGCCTTAAGGTCTTCCAAATATAGGGAACCTCGAATATGTCCAAAAAATGTTTTGTGTGAATTTCAAAACTCTAGGTCTAGTTTTTCAATTCTCTCTCTTTATCTAATTAATTAATCTTTAATTCACGAATATATTATTAAACCTAAGCAAAATAAGCATCATATAATCATATTTATACAATGATCATCATGATCGAAAATTATCATCATATTCATAATTCTCAAAGTACAAAGTCCAAATCTAAAGTTTTTTTTAAAAATTTTACTCATCATTTAAATCATATGAAATCGTAACTCGAAAGATTTGTTATCTACAAAAAAAAACAAAAAAAAAATAAAATTCATACAAGATGTACACCAAAATTTCAAATTTTTATATGAAAATATTGGAGTTAAAAAAGTTAGTTGTTCGAGAGCTACCTGAAAGTTTGTTCCGATCTTCACAAAAAAAATGGGGAACGTAGAAATTGATTGAAAAATATTTTGTGAAAATTTTAAAACTGTAGCTCCTTTAGCTTTTGAGTAATCGTTTTGATACATGGACGGACGGACGGACAGACACACATAGCTAGATCGACTTATTTTTCGAAGCTGATCCGATACGCACCCTTGACACTAGATCTAGCTCGTCTAGATCGATGCGTTACAAACGGAGGAGTAATTTCATTATACCCGTGGTCATATATGTATGCAAGGATATAATAATCCTCATATAATCATATTCATATTATAATCATCATGATCGAAAATTATCATCATATTCATAATGATTATCATTCATAAATCTCAAAGTACAAAGTCCTAATGTAAAATTTTTTTTAAAAATTTTACGCATCATTTAAATCATATGAAATCGTAACTCGAAAAATTTGTTATCTACAAAAAAAAAAATAAAATTCATACAAGATATACACCAAAATTTTAAATTTTTATATGAAAATATTGGGGTTAAAAAATTTAGTTGTTCGAGAGCTACCCGAAAGTTTATTCCGATCTTAACCAAAAACAAGTAAAGCAACATTTAGTCGGTGCAACCGACTTAGAAATACCCTACACCTATTTGGTTCAAATTTAAGGACATATCCATAAGTCATTTTAACACCATAAAAGATGTTATTAATTTGATCGTAAGACATAGCTAACCAAATTAACTTTATAATACTAAAAACATTTTCCAATTACACTATCTATTAAAAAATATTACAAATTCTTGCTAATTTATCTATTTAAAAATATTAAAAAACAAACTAACTTGAAATAAATGAAAATACATTTATTCCAATTCAATTACAAAATGAAAAAATTCTAATTATTAAGTTTTGTGATAAAAAGATAATCAAAACATAATATATTTAATAATCCAAATTTTTGAAAATTGCAATTATTTTAAATGGTTAGTTTATATACCTAATAGAAAAGCTTATAAACGCAAAATATGCAATAAGTGTATTTCTAAAATACAATTACAAATTTACACCTTTTCATATAATTCATTTAAATATAAAAATAAATTTTACATAAATGCAGCAAGTACCTTTGAACATAACTGAACCACTACAATTAAGTCTAAATTTCGGGGACACATAGGAAATAGGAAATATATTCTTTGACTTCGAAATTAAACTCGACCAGAACCAATTCCCATGGTACTTTCATTACTAGTAACCTAGTGTTAAATTTCATCAAAATACCGGCATTATTTTTTGAGTTATGGTTTTTTTAAGATATATGTTTGCTAGCCCTTGAACTTTTCAAGGGTTCCAGAACCCGAAACCATGGTACGATTTCGCCCATATGCAGTCCCGTCATACTTTCAATACTAGTTAACCCTTGTACACAATTGGAACGTTCTAGCTTAATTTTAAGTTAATAGTTTTAATAATTTCGATGATAAGCTTTTACACATGGGGGGGGGTCTAAGAGAAGTTCTGAACCACCACTCCAATTGATCCCAAATTAGGGGGGCACGCAAGAAATAGTAAAGAACACCCTGGGCCAAATTTGAAGCTTCTACATTTGTTTCAAGTTACTATCTTTATTAATTTCGAAAATATGCTTTAAGGTCCTCGGAACTGAGTGGCTGGTCCCCGACCCACTACTCCAATGGGGCCCAAATTTCAAAGACAATTACGAAATAGGAAGGGACACCCTGATACCAAATTTGGAGGTTCTATCTTTATTGGTTTCGGAATTATGGTCGTTTGGCCTCAATTCGATCAAAAAGTTCTAGGTTCCGAACCCATTGTCCAATCCTCACCGTACGTAATCACCGCCGTAGTTTCATTACCAATACCCTACAGCACAAATTTCATGAAGATAGCCTCATTAGTTGTTGAGTTATCGTGATTTTTTATATATGTCCGTTAGCCCGGACACCGACTAAAAGGTCCGGAATCCGAACTTTTGGGCTGATTTCGCCCTTATATAGTCCGCGCTGTACTTATAGTACTAGTTAACCTTCGTACACAATTTGAACGGTCTATCTTAATTTTAAGTAACTATTTTTAGTAATTTCGATTATAAGCCTTTAAAACTTGGGAGGTCTGAGAGGGGTACAGAACCACCACTCCAATTGATCCCAAATTAGGGGAACATGCAAGAGATAGTAAAGAACACCCTTGTGGCAAACTGGAAGCTTCTACATTTTTTCAAGTTTTTATCTTTATTAATTTTAAAAATATGCTTTAAGGTCTTCGGAAAATACGTGGCTGGTCCCTGACCCACTACTCCAATGGGGTCCAAATTCACAAGACACTTAGGAAATAGGAAGGGACACCCTGATACCAAATTTGGAGGTTCTATCTTCATTGGTTTCGGAATTATGCTCGGTTGGCCTAAATTCGATCAAAAAGTTCTAGGTTCCGAACCCATGGTCCAATCCCGACCTTACGCAATTCCCGAAGTAGTTTCATTACTAGTAACCTACAGCACAAATTTGATGAAGATAGCGTCATTGGTTGTTGAGTTATCGTGATTTTTTATATTTGTTTGTTAGCCCTGAAACCGATTAAAAGGTCCAGAATCCGAACCCATGGGCCGATTTCGCCCATATGCAATCCCCGCCGTACTTTCAGTCCTAGTAACCTACAGTTAAAATTTCATCAAGATAGCTCCATTATTTTTTGAGTTATCGTGCCTACGGACGGACGGACGGACGGACATGTCTATATCGACTAAGGCGGTCACGCTGATCACAAATATATATACTTTTCCATATCTAACTCGCTTCCTTTAGGTGGTTACAAACACCATACCAAAGGTAATATACCCCTTTACCTATTCTATAGGTGTAGGGTATAAAAATAGGGAACCTAGAAATTGATTGAAAATATTTTGTGAAAATTTCAAAACTGTAGCTCAAGGGTGGGCAAAAGCCGGCCCGCGGGCCGATTACGGGCCGATTTAATATTTTATCCGGCCCGATAGCAAAAATAGTACATTTGTAATATGCAATAAAAATTCACTTTAAAAAAATATTCACTTCAAAAAGGAATATTCAAAAAAGAAAGCATTTTGTTTGAGCTGTTATTACATCTACTACATTACATTATTTTATATCTACTATAAAAATCGTATTTAACATCTACTACATTTCAAAATGATACAAATATAATGATGAATTATATTTGACATTTCAATAAATATTTGAACAGTTGCCGTTGATTGGAGATATATTTTGAGTTTACTATAAAAATAAATTGTTATTAACAATTATTAAAGTATTTTAAATAAATTAATATTATTTTAAACTATTTTATTTAAATTTATAAATCCAATTATAGTTAAATTAATTTATATTTAATATTATTTAAATGAATTTAATAAATAAATAATATTATTTAAATGAAAAGAGTTTATTAAAAAAAATCAAGATTCTATCGCTTGTTTATACTTAAAAATAAATACCTAATCTTACATATACAGATAAAATGGCCCGCGACTTTTTTTTAAGAAAAAAATTTGCCCTTTGTCTCCAACTGTTGCCCACCCGTGCTAGCTCCTTTAGTTTTTGAGTTATTGTGCTGACACACGAACGGACGGACGGACGGACAGACACACATAGCTAGATCGACTTATTTTTCGATGCTGATCCGATTGAAACTACATCTAGCTCGTCTAGATCGATGCGTTACAAACGGAGGAGTAATTTAATTATACGCGTGGTCATATATGTATGCAAGGGTATATTAAGCATCATATAATCATATTCATAAAATAATCATCATGATCGAAAATTATCATCATATTCATAAAGATTATCATTCATAAATCTCAAAGTACAAAGTCCAAATCTAAAATTTTTTTTAAAAATTTTACGCATCATTTTAATCGACTCGAAAGATTTGTTATCTGCAAAAAAAAAACAAACAAAAAAACCAAAATTGATGAGATGAGGAATTTTAATATACCCGATGTCATATATGTATGCACGGGTATATAAATTGAGACTTTATATTGGTTTTTTTTCGTTATAATTTTTTAAAATACAACATAAAGGAATCTATACTCTAACTAAAAAGATACTTAAACTAAAAATTAGAAAATAAATTATTTACTAAATAAGTAAATTTTTTATAAACTTTTTATAGGTTAAAATAAGAATATAATAAAGCTACTAATAGAAGTTTAATAAAAAAAAATAAACTAAACCAAAAAAAAACATTATTAAAATTTTAAGTTAAATGTTGAGGTATAACTGATTTTTTTCGTCATTTTTTTTGTGTAAAAAAAAGAAAATAAATGTTTAAAAGTGTTTTGTAACATTAATGTTTTTCTAACAAATAACAAATTTATTTTCCTGCTAAAATATATATTCATGTGCCCGTTTTGTCAAAATTAACAATTAGCAAGTACGATATAAGAAACCAAGCGATCAGATGGTTAGAGCGAGTATTACGAAATCTATTAATTTTTAGGTTGTAGGGTTTAATTCAGATCAGTTTTTATTTAGATTTTTGTTTTGTAAATGTGATTAAATTCATTAAACATTATTTTTTTCTCTTAATTCTTATTGATTCAGAATAACTAAATTTGAGTTTTACACTTACACCTGACGTACGACAGGCTTTTTCCCTAGTAATTAATAATTTTATAAAGAAATAATAAATAAATATAATATTTTAATTAAATCTGTATTATTTTGTCATTTCTGGTCCTGAAGATTTCCGTTAGAGTGAAGTTTAGTTTCTACAGGTCGCTACAATCGCTACTACTCTTTCGTATAGACATATAATGAAGTTCTATTGAATATCGGTTACCAAAATCTTTAGAAGTGAATTCTAAAGCGGAATCAGTACCAAGCTCTTTTGGAATGCTGTGTAGGCTTATAAAATGGTCCATATACAGAAAGGATCGTGATTATCATTCTGTAAATTGTTTGCGAGGGGGTGGTGTACTGATTGCTGTAAATAATTACATATTATTCCTTTGATCACCAATTTATTAAATTAAGCCTAGGTAGAAATAATTTATAATTTTGTTTATTTTCTTCCGTGCTCAGACAGTTCCTCATATTCTGAATTTTACAATATTTATCACAAAATTATTTCGGATATGTATGAGGATGACTCAATCTTTATTTTCGGAGATTTTAATTAAAAATTTTCGAACCTTCTCTTACATTTTTTTCGATGACTTTGATAATTTATTATTACCTATTAACTTCCAAGATGAAATTGACTTCGGTCTCCGTCAGTGAATTCTCTAGTAATCTTCGGTCAGTGAATTCTATAGTAATGATTTACAACAAATTATTAGTTATCCAAATAGTAATAACAAGTGGTTAGATCTTGCATTTTTAAATACATATGATAAACTGGTGATAAAATGATGCTGATAATATTTTCACTAACACTACTCATCATAACGCAATCATTTTCGAGTTTTCCATTTCTATCCCACTCTTCGCTAAATCTTACAATAATGAAATTATATACGATTTTTTTAATGCTGACTATCAAAGTATCAATAATGCTTTGTCACTTATTAATTGGGACGAACTGTTACTTGAACAGGATATCAATTCGCTTATATCTATCCTTTATTATAGGCTGCTTGCAATTATTGACACTTTTGCTCCTAAAATTCGTAAAAAAACTAAAACAACAGAACCTTGGTTAGATAGAGATCTTAGGAATGTGAGGAATCGACGCAATAAAATATTTAAAAAAATCACCAAGCGACGACTTATTGAATTATTATAAGGAACTTACCATTGAATTCAAACATAAAGCCAATACAGCATAGAGAACTATGTTGCTGACATTGGCATAGAACCCAAAAAATTTTTCGATTTCTTTAACAAAGCGTAAGTTATTTGGGTATCCAAACTCAATGATGTCAAACGAAAATATGCTTTCTTCTTGTTCTAAAGAAATTTATAACTTCTTTTCAGATAATTTTCAGAAAGTTTATCGTCCCAAGGGTCCAATGGCATTTTCCGCTAATTCTTTATCTAACAGCTTAAATTTTCTAATCTCAAACTTACATCTTTCACATAATGATATTCTCAAAGCAATTTTTAGTCTGGGTGTAAAAAATCGGTCTGGTCCTAATCTTATCTCCCCAATATTTTTACAAAACTACGCTCAAAATCTTATTATCCGCCTTCACTCCATTTTCACCAAGATGGCATTCATTTTCAGATGGCCTTTTTCCACAAATGTGGAAATCTTTCCATTTGACTTTCATTTTGAAAAAGGCGATAGAGCTTCAGTTGAGAACTATCGGGCCATTTGAAATTTATTGAATTATTTGAAATTATTTTCCTAAATTATTTCTGTCGTTGACAGAATTATTCCCATCATTAATGTTAAACTTAATGAACAACAACATGGTTTCAGAAAAGTTCGTTCTACCACAACTAACCTTATGGTGTATACTTCCGAAATACTGAACGAAATGGAGAAAGGATACCTAGTTGGTACAATTTACACAGATTTTAGTAAAGCTTTCGATCGTGTAGATCATTTTATTTGGCTATATAAGCTATCAACTTTTGGCATTACGGGTTCTTTTATTCAATGACTTAACTCTTATGTAACCCAAAGGAACCCAAAACGTCAAATTTTAAGGTTTCTTATCCAAATCGATTAATGTCACTTCTGGTGTACCACAAAGAAGTCATTTGGGGCCACTTTTTCTTAAAATTTTGATTTCTGACCTTTAGGGATATTTAGGTGAAACAAAACATATTGCTTTTGCTGACGACTTAAAAATATACAAAGTTGTAAAATATAATTCTGATCCAGTTATACTTCAATCCGGCTCATCAGTTTTGTTAATCTTCCTAGCTACAATACAAGACTTTAGTTATTAAACTTGCCGTCTTTATCTTCAAGAAGACAACTCTTGACATCATATTTTACTTTTGATATATTAAATAACAGCATTTCTATTCAATATCTTAATAATATGTTTATACACAATAAAATTTCAAATTACTTTGGAATGTTAAGAAAAAAAAAAAAAAAAATTAATAAAAATTAATAATTACACATGTATGTATATCAAATAACTTTTTAATTTTTTTTGTATAAGAATTTTTGTCATTTTGCTTAACTTAAGTCTTTGAATTGTATAATTTTAATATAAGCAATAATTTTAAGTAACTTTTTTTGAAACGACCTTGTTTGGTTTGTAAAATAAAATAAAATAAAATAATATAAATAAAATAAACATGTCTAATAATTTTTAGGCTATTTCTATATAAATATTAGGTAATGCGAATTTGTTTAATGGTCTTTTGGATATAGGTATACCATCACCCATATCTGCTAAGGCTGATTTGATTGTATTGTAGATCCGCAAGAGCTTGCACCAGCATCGATGATATTAATTTCAGTCTTAATTCGACTTAATTCGCGCGAACGCACCCTGAGTTGGGATCCATTAGATTCATAATTCAAGTCAAAGGCTTATGGCCTGTCACGATTTGGAATTTACCTTCCAAAAAGGTTAGGACGGAAATACTTGATAGTCTAAACTATCTCATGAAGTTTTCTTTTTTCTTTAGTAGAATAATTTATTTCCGACTCAGTAAGAGTACGGCTTGCATAACAAATTAGTTTGTCATTGCCAACAGTTCATTGGGATAAAATGACAATTAATGCAAAATTGCTGGCGTCCGCTGTTAGTATGAATGGTTTTTCTAAATCCGGATATTGTACAATTGCATCGTTTATTGACAATTGTTTACTAAATTTAAACGTTCTGAAGAAATGTTTGCTGTGGACTGCAGTTTTATTCTTATGAAGGCATTCCGTCAATGGTTTTGTGAGTTTGTACACTATGATATCGTTCAAGTACACGAAACATATTATTTCCTGCAATTCTCTAAGAACTTTATCAATAACCCGTTTGAATATACTAGGTGCGTTTGTTATGCCAAAAGACATGCGGACATATTTAAAATGGGCTTGAAAGTGCCTTAAATATTGTTATTTGAAACTGTTTTTATTTTGGCATCATCATAGGGTATCTATCACTTAGAGTTTTCTCATTCAGCTTGTGATAGTCAATAACAAGCCTCCATTTATTTTTGCCGCTAGCATTGACTTTCTTAGAAAATAACCAAACTGGTGAGTTCCAGGGAGAATAACTGCACCTTTTGATACCTTGTTATAGCATCTAATTTATCTGACTTTTTATTTTTTGCTTAAGCACGAATGGATACCTATATGATTTCGTATATATGGAATATCAACTTTAGTTATAATCTTATGTTTAATTTCATTCGTGAAGGATAAATTCCGTCCGTCTATACTCTTTAAATACTTTAATCAATTCTCTTTTTTCCTTATTGTTTAAATGGCCTGTTCTTATAAATTCTGCAATGTGATTTATAGTTTTATAGATTTCTGCTAGTATGTTAAAGTAATTAAATTCTATAAAGTCAGAGGAAGAACAATTTTCAACTTTAATAGGTTGTTCCATATAAATAATTTGAACTTTATAACTTCTATATGATATTTCTAAAATTTTTTTTCGATAAACCCTGGCTGACATCACGAAAATTGCCACCTGATCTTATCGACTGCGCCAGTAACGTGATTTACACTAGTTTAAAAGTAAGTTCTTTATTAAAATTACAAATTCAATTGATTTATTAATTGTTGCATGTTTAAATAATAAAATTTGTGCTACTTAAGCTATTTTGACAGCTAGGAAGTTTCATATAATTTTAATAAAAAATGTACAAAATTAGGTAATTTGTTTTTTAATTGATTTTTATGGGAAAAGTGTTTTGTAATGATTCTCATACTAAAGGTAAGTTGTTGAACCCTGGTTGACCTCAGTATGTGTTATGATAAACATATATATGTGCAACATACAGTATTCACGCAATGATATTAATGTTCTGTTTTAATCAATTTACAACAGTTTTATTTTTAGTTCTTTAAAGATATTAAAGTATAAGTATACATACAAAAAGGTAAGAAATAGCCTCATACGTTTTTGATATAATTTTATGTCTGTACCTCTTACAGATTTCTTACACCGTTTGTTATACCCTACACCTCCTGAGTCGATATAGCCATGTCCGTCCGTACGTAGGCACGATAACTCAAAAAATAATGGAGCTATCTTGATGAAATTTTAACTGTAGGTTACTAGGACTTTAAGTACGGCGGGGATTGCATATGGGCGAAATCGGCCCAAGGGTTCGGATTCTGGACCTTTTAATCGATCGAAGGGCTAACGAACATATATAAAAAATCACGATAACTCAACAACTAATGACGCTATCTTCATCAATTTTGTGCTGTAGGTTACTCGTAATGAAACTACTTCGGGGATTGCGTAAGGTCGGGATTGGACCATGGGTTCGGAACCTAAAACTTTTTGATCGAATTTAGGCCAAACGAGCATAATTCCGAAACCAATAAAGATAGAACCTCCAAGTTTGGTATCAGGGTGTCCCTTCCTATTTCCTAAGTGTCTTGGAAATTTGGGCCTCAATGGAGTAGTGGGTCGGGGACTAGCCACACATTTCCGAAGACCTTCAAGCATATCTTTAAAATTAATAAAGATACAACCTGAAAAAATGTAGAAGCTTCAAATTTGGCACAAGAATGTTCTTTACTGGTGTGGTGGTTCAGTACCTCTCTTGGACCCCGCAATGTGTAAAAGCTTATCATCGAAATTAATAAAACTAGTAACTTAAAATTAAGATAGAACGTTCCAATTGTGTACAAGGATTAACTTGTATTGAAAGTATGACGGGGACTGCACATGGGCAAAATCGTACTATGGTTTCGGGTTCTGGAACCCTTGAAAAGTTCAAGGGCTAACAAACATATGTCTTAAAAACACGATAACTCAAAAAATAATGCCGCTATTTTGATGAAATTTAAACTCTCGGTTACTAGTAATGAAAGTACCATGGGAATTGGTTGTGGTCGAGTTTAATTTCGAAGCCAAAGAACATTTTTCCTATTTCCCCGAAATTTAGACTTAATTGTAGTGGTTCAGCTATGTTCAAAAGTACATGCTGCATTTACGTAAAATTTATTTTTATATTTAAGTGAATTATATGAAAAGGTCTAAATTTGTAATTGTATTTTAGAAATACATTTTTTGCATATTTTGCGTTTATAAGCTTTTCTATTAGGTATGTAAACTAATCATTTAAAATAATTGCAATTTTGAAAAATTTGGATTATTAAATAGGTATATTATGTTTTGATTATCTTTTTATCACAATTAAATAATTAGAATTTTTTCATTTTGTAATTGAATTGGAATAAATATATTTTCATTTATTTCAAGTTTTTTTGTTTTTTAATATTTTTAAATAGATAAATTAGTAAAAATTTGTAATATTTTTTAATAGATAGTGTAATTAGAAAATGTTTTTAGTATTATAAAGTTAATTTGGTTAGCTATGTCTTACGATCAAATTAATAACAGCTTTTATGGTGTTAAAATGACTTATGGATATGTCCTTAAATTTGAACCAAATAGGTGTAGGGTATTTCTAAGTCGGTTGCACCGACTGACCGTTTCTTTACTTGTTTTTTTTTTTCTTTCTGTTCATATCAAAACACGTAACATTTTTAGAGTTTTTTTCCCCTGTAAAAATAACAAACTATTGCAGTTATTTATTTAAAATTCATAAAACACGTACTTTTAATTTCCCTCTTAATAAAAATTCTTTTTTCTCCTACTCTTGCGTTACAGAATTAATAAAAGGAAATTTCTTACCTAAAAAACATTAAGTTAACATTATAATAGATTTATTTTTAGTTCTGTAAATGATATTAAAATATAAGTATGTTTACAAAAACGAAAGTTATTTTATGTATTAAAAAAACGAAAAAGCTTAAAACGGCTCTGGAGAGTGGAGGTGCAACATGTTGACTTATAAAATTGTGACATAGCCTATGTCACCACCTGGACTCTCAGAATTATTGCTCTAAAATTTTGTGACAACCGTCCAGTGGTTTTCACGTGAATCCTTGACAAACAAACAAACACACTAATTTTCGTTTTTATATATTAGATGATAACATAAAGAAGAAAAAAAATTGTTTTCTTTTTATCCCCGTATGACTTTAGGTCAAAGGGTATAATAAATTTGCCATTACATTTTTGACGCAGATAGGAGAGGGGTAGATATAGACCCGGATCAGAATCGAAAAAAAATCGATTTAGCTATGTATGTACTTCCGCACGATAACTCAAAAACGAAGCTTGGTCCATGGGTTCGGGTAGCTGCCATACAACTTCTTTTTTTATATGAGTATTACTCTGTACCTATTACAGCTGCGTGTCTGAAATTTTGCCAAAAGTAGTTTAGTTTTATGGCCAAAGTTAGTGCAAAATTAGATTATTCTACTGCAGAGGGTGCGAGTAGCTGCCATACAACTACTTCTTTTATAAGAGCATTAGACTACACATAATAAGGCTGTATGTTTGACATTTTGTCAAAGTAATTAACTGGAATATATGTTTATATTATGGTCATACGGGTATCGCAGAGTTACTACATTCTTCCTCGTTTTCATTATGGTATTCAAATAGCTACAAAACAAAAACCACTTAAAAAAGACATTTTTAAATTCGGTAGTCAGTGCAGTGGTGTGGTGCTTTTTTTTATGAATGTTTCGTAAGGTAGGCAGTGATTAAATTTATTTAATTTGTTTTAATTAATATTTTTAATAAAGTAGGTACATAGTTTGATATTTTTAGTAGTAATAATAGTAGTATGTTGTAGTAGTTTAGTGGCACCTAATTAGTAGTAATTCCGTTTTTTTTTTTGATTTAAAATTCAATACACTTCATTTTTATATAGGTAATAAATTGAAATCTTTTCCATATATAAATTTTTGAAATATATAATAAATAAAAAAATTTTGCAATTCATATAAAATTTAAATAACTAAATGACAATTAATATCAAGATGTATATTTAATATGAGCACTTGGCTATCGGCAATAGTGCTCTACAAAATAGATAGAATTTGAATAAGAAATGGATAATATTGCATATTAATATTAAAACAATAGCTGGTATTTTACCATTATTATAAGGTAGTTATTAAAAATCGAAAATAAATTCTTAAAAATCTGAATTTTAAATTTCAAAAACTAATATTTGTACAAACCTTAATTTAAAATAGTCAATTTATTAACAAATTGTCTGAAGTAACTCGGTATTGCAAAGTATTTTAAAATGAAACTTTAAATGCTAGATGAGATAAAGTACTTTAGCAAAAATGCTTAAAAAAACTGTTCAATTGGGTTCTTACTAGTATAATTAATTGTAATGTAGTATAATAATTTTTCTATTTTAAAAATTAATTCAATATTTAGAAAAATATAAAATAATTTTATTTTTAGGTTTTCTATTTTTGTTTTCATAATAGTTTTAATAATAAAATTAATGAAAAACAAGTTATGAAAAAAACCAAGGGTTTTTAAAAAAGCATATATTTCAAAATTATGTGCGTTTCAGACTGAGTATATTATGATTTATTTAAAAAAAAAAATATATAAATAAAAATAAATGATAATATTATAATTTAGTTATCTCATGAATTCTTTATTACTTATGAATAATAGTGAAATCAATCCAAACCTACAATATTTCTTTCGGAAGGCCTAAACATCGAAAATATTTAAATATTAGTACACACTGTTAATGTTGTTGAGAGAAAGCTCTGCTAAATGACGTTTTTTAAAAATTTTTTTTTATATCAGTTTTTAACTCAAAATTTTTAATATATTTTCATCAAAATATATTATAATAATCGAATAGACATTTTTCTTGATTTTAGGTGATCAGAAAAATTTCTTTTATTAAAAAGTACAGTTTTAAAAAAAACATCGCTGCGTGGCATAAAATTTAGTTTAAAGAATAGGGAAGTTTTTTTAAGTTCTGCTTTACAATAAAATAAGATTTTTTATCTGTATACATATACATGGCTTTCTTTCTATTACAAAATATATTAAAACGAAAAACTTAAAACTAAAATTTTGTTATATAAATTTTTATTTATTTTATTTATTTTCTTTTTCTTTGTGTCTTTGTTGATTTATTCATTAAATTTGTTTCAGAATCCAAACGCTTTGCCTATTCAAATATTTACGGTAAAGCGTAGGAATTCTAAAACAAATCAAATAAATTAACGCAATAAAAGGGTTTCTCCAGATATTTTTATCCTAAATAAAAAAAAAAATACGAAATTTAAACATTTATTTTTAAATTTTAAAATAATTAAGTAAATAGATTTAGTAAAAATAATGTATGTAAGCACTTTAAACCTTAATTTGTTTTATTTAGTTATACAATATACATAATTTTAATACCTTAATGTATTTATAATTTTAACCCATTAATCAATTCAAGTAAAACCACTAAAATAAAATATTAATGTTTTGTTGAATGTGCTTTATTTTAGAAAATAAACGAGGCAGATAACGTTGCCTTTGTCAACTTTTAGATACTCGTGCATACCTACTATGATGTTTAAAATAATATTAACTGTTAATTATTTCCATTGTCATATTACAAAGAATAAAAGCTTAAAAAAAAAACAAATTTAAAAAAATTTTTTTTACAAAATTTAAAAAAAAAACTTTAAAACTTTACACAATTTTTGTTAAAAAAAATATAAAATCAAAACAAAATTAAAAAAAAAAAAATTTGTGTGCACCATAAAAGTTGGTTCGAGTTTACCATAAAAACAAAATAAAAAAAAAAAAAAATTTTGACCCATCCTAAAAGTTAGTCAGAGTAATGTCCAACTTTTCCAAGCAAACCATAAAAACGAAACAAATAAATAAAAACAAATTAAAAAAAAAAAAAAAACAGTTTTGCCCACCCTAGCAGTTGGTTCCAGTAATGTCCAACTTTTCCCTATTACTTTACTTGTCCAGCTCTAATTTGAACCTCGTAACTTCATTAGATTCACAGTTATCGAATTGACAACTTTGTAGGGCAGCTCCCCGAAAATGAAGCCGTGAAACTGAACGTAGGTGTTTGTTCTATTATACTATTATATAACTAACGGTATGTAATTTTTATCTCCGCAATGTTGTATGTTTTAATGATGTTCATGCTGGTTCAAAATACTTGTATGGCAGCTTTCAAAGCTATCTATCAATCTCAAAATACAAAGTCCATATACAAAATATTATACATATATATATTATATGAACACATATTTATCAAGCCCTAAAAAAATCTTTGTGTTCATTTTTGTTTATCTTAAATTTTTTAAGCTTCGCGTCACTTAAATCATATGAAATCGTAACTCGATAGATAACAAAACAAAAAAAAATTCATACAATTTCATGTTCTATACATGTTGTACTGCAAAAATTAAAATTTTTATATGAAAAATTTGGAGCTATAAAAGTTAGTTGTTTGACAGCTACCCAAAGGTTTGGTCGGATTTTAACCAAAAAAATAGGGAACCTAGAAATTGGTTCAGAAATATTTTGTGTGGATTTGAAAAACTATAGCTCTTTTAGTTTATGAATTATCTTGATGACACACATGACGGACAGACACACATAGCTAGATCGATTAATTTTTCGATGCTGATCCAATAAATATTTTTGGCACTTTATCTAGCTCGTCTAGATTGACACAGTTACAAACTGTGTTATTTTAGTAATTTTAATATACATTAAATTATTTTAAATGTTTATGAATTAGTTGATTTCAGTTTTTAAAACTCACCAGAGTAGTGATTGGGCAACTAATCAGAGTAATTTCAAAATTTCCCCCATCTTTATTTGAAATATATTTTTTAACTGGTACCTATAATTAGAATTAGTTGAAATAAAAAATATTAATGCTCTTTTTTTAAATACCTTATAAGTGATGAAAGAAAAAAGTGCTAAAGAGCTTAAAAAGCGAGGAACATTACAGTTGCAATTGCAACTTTAGATACCTTTTATGCTATTACATATATTACAAAAAAAATTATAGAAAAATAAAATAATTAAAAAAATTTGACTCACCTCACCCCGTAATTTTTGATAAAACAAAAAAAAAAAAAATTAGCCTACCCTCGGTTGGTCCGAGTTGAACTATTACTTTATCTGCCCAGTTTTAATTTTAACCTCATTAGATTCATAGTTATCGAATTGACAACATTGTATGACAGTTCCCCGAAAATGAAGCCGTAACATTTTAAAACTTCATATAGGCGCTTGTTTCACTATACAACTAACCATGTGTAATTTTGATCGTCCTAGTATAATTAGTTTTGAAGATATTCATGTTGGTGCAAAGATGTTGTATGGCAGTCCCCGAAAATGAAGCCGTAACGTTTCAAAACTCCATATAGGTTAATGATCTATTATATAACTAACCGTGGGTAATTTTCATCCTCCTGGTATAATTACTTTTGCAGAAATTCATATTGGTTTAAAAAAGTTGTGTGACAGCTCGCCGAAGCTTTGGTCTGGTTTAACCAAAAAGAATAAGGAACCTCAAAATGTTCAAAAAATTTTTTGTGTGAATTTCAAAACTCTAGCTTAAATTTTTAAAAGTTATCTATTTCTACACTGCCAAATTTTTAATTTTTCAATGAATATATTAAAGTTAAAAAAGTTAGTTGTTCAAGAGCTAACCGAAGTTTTAGTCGGATCTTCACCAAAAAAAATAGGGAACCTAGAAAATATTTGAAAAAAATTTTGTGAAATTTTCAAAACTGTCCTTTAGTTTTTTAGTTATCGTGCTGACACACGGACGGACAGATACACATAGCTAGATCGATTTTTTTTCGATGCTGATCCGATACATACCCTTGCCACTATACCCTCGTGCCACTATATCCTCGCTCGTCCAGATCAATGCGTTACAAACGGAGGAACAATTTTAATATACCCGATGTCACTTATGTATGCACGAGTATAACAAGTAAAGCGAAAGTCAGTCGGTTCGACTTAGAAATACCCTACACCTATTTGGTTCAAATTTAATCTGAAGTCCATAAGTCATTTTAAAACTATAAAAGCTTTTATTAGTTTGACCGTAAGACATAGCTACCCAAATTAACTTTATTAAATATTAAAAACTCTTACTAATTTATCTCTATAAAATTATTAAAATACAAAAAAACTTGAAAAAAATGTATTCATAAAATGCACTTACAAAATTACATTTGCAAATGTATACATAAAACTTTTTATCCAATTTAATAAAATTTTATACACATGCAGCAATTACTTCTTTTCAGGACTTTTTGCTGTAGTGCATTTACTGTTGAATGATTTAGTACCCTTGATTAATTATTTTAATTGCAAATAATTCTTAAATTTGTTCAATTAGTTTACTTATTTTTTAATGTTATATATAATTCAATTATTTATATTTAAATCCTTTAAATTGAAAAATTCTGGTTAGATTTATTTGTAAATTTTTAGGAATCCGATTTAGTTTTACGTGATCCAGATTATAGGTATGGAAAAGATTAATTTCAGATTGAAATATTACGATTAGAATTGGTTAATTCTCATCTTTTACATCTATGATTAAGAATTTTTGGCATTTCTGTTATAAATAAGAATTACAATCATAATGCTGCTGTTATCTGTATCAGTAATATTCATTAAATCCAAAGTTACTCGAAATAAATATTAATGTGTGATATCTTCTATATATATAAAAGCGACAATTTGTTTGTTTGTTTTTTTGTTTGTATGTTACGAATAGACCTCTAAACTGCTCAGCCGATTCTCATGAAAATTTGTATAAAGGGGCTTTTGGGTACGGAAAGAAATCGTGGGCCTTCTAAATTTTGCTCTAACGGACCGCCAATTTGCGGCTGTGGTGCAAGTATTTAAGCTTTTTTGTTCTAAAATGAAAACGGTTTGACCAATTAACTTCAAATTGTGTATACGTGATGCTCCTTGAGAGTTGACACTATTAATAGTTTTGGAATTTGTTAACCCATGTCGGCCCGACGGTTGGTCAAAAAAAATGTTGGGTCCAAATTTTGTTGAGTTCCACTAACTCATTACGGCCAAACACCTTTTTATAGATTTTTTCAATATTTTACTCTAAATTAGAAACAGACCGATTTTCTTCAAATTTTGTATACGTGTTCCTTTGCGAAAATTGAGTTGACGCTATTGACATATTTGGAATTTTTATGCGTTACTTTAGTCTAAATTATAAACGGTTTGACCGTATGCAAGAAGCTCCTTGGAAAAAGAGTTGAGTCTAAAAAAAATCTAACTAAAAACTTTTTGGAAGTAAATTACGTCCAATTTTAGAAAGTAATTAGTACTTCTTTAGAAAGTAATTAGTACTTCTTCCAGAAAGTTTCAAAAATTACTAGATTAAACCCAAAAATATCGTTTTAAAAAAATTTCTTTCATACATTTTAAAATTTACATTTACACCATGTGTAATTTTTTTGTTAACTTTTTGCAGTAACATCAACTTCGATTAAACCTCCATTGAGAGGCGCAGCAACATGCAACGGGTATTAGCTAGTTATATATATAAAAGGTTATATAATTTGATGATTTTTAATGTTAAGTAAAACCATTAATGATTTGACTAGCTTTTTTTCACAACATTTAATAATTCAAATTTTTCAAAATTGAAATTAATTTAAATTCCTAGTATATGTAGTTATTAGAAAGCTTGTAAATGCAAAATATGCAATAAATGTATTTCTAAAATACAGTAAAAAATCTAGAACTTTTCATATAATTAATTTAATTATAAAAATAAATTTAACATACATGCAGCAAGTACCTTTGAACACAACTTAAGTATCGTACATAATTTCTTAATTATATATTACCTATGGTAATAATTCAATAAAATATATGATATAATAAAAATTAAAAAAAGAAATTTAATCGTTTATTAAAACAATATTTTGTTTTTAATTTATAAAATATAATACAATAATATTATAGTTTTATAATAAAATTATTAGCCTTTCAAAAATATAAAATTGTTAAATAAGAAAGGAAATAGGAAAGAAACCTCGTGTATCAAATTTAAAGTTTCTATCTGCAAGAAATTCGAAAAAAGGCTTTTTAATTTTGGGATTTCTTAGGAGGCACCTAAACCACCCCTACAATTAAGGCTAAATTTCGGAGACACAGTGGAAATAGAAAAAAAATTAAGTTATACTAAATTTAAAGCTTCTATATTTATTTCAATTTACTATCTTAATTAATTTCGAATATATGCTATAAGGTCTTGGGATTAATGGGGGTGGTACGCAAACCACTATTCAAATTCATCCAAAATTTTACGGACACAAAGCAAATAAGAAAAAACACTTTGGAGCACAGAGCACAATTTTAAGGTTCATTACTAGTAACCTACAGTTAAAATTTCATCAAAACAGCTGCATTAGTTTTTGAATTATCGTCATAAGAGGTCACTCTAATCACAAATATATATACTTTTCCATATCCAGCTCGCTTCCTTTAGATGGTTACAAACACCATACCAAAGTTAATATACCCTTTCACATTTCATAAGTGTAGGGTATAAAAAACCTCTTAATCATACTCTAAAAAATAAATATAAAATAATTTGCAAAAAAATTAAAAAAAAAATTATTTTCAAAAGAATATCTTTTATAAGAAAGGGTTCCTTATAAGGATAAGGAATCTCAAAGTAAAATAAATATATCTTATTTAATATCTGATCTACCGGATCGTAATATACTTATCTTAGAAATAATAAATAAAAATAAATTTCAAAACTTAGCTACAAAAGAATATTTATAAACGTAGACTGACACTTTTAAAATAAATAATTATTTGTAAAACTACATTATCGATTACAAGAGATTTGTAAACCATATTTGTAATGAAATAATTAAAAAAATTCAAAATTGTGTATTATCGGCAACAACAACACAACTTAAAGTAAAACAAATAAAATATAATATGCCGTAGTTAGGTGCTGAATGTATTAACTTAATAGAAATAAAAGAAATATTCGTACAAGAAACATCTTCAAAATTTCGCTCTGTCAAATTTTAAAGATTAGTATACTTTTTGGCTAAACAAGATTACAAGCACTAAGAGAAACAAGCAAAAAGAACACGATCTTAAATCAAATATTGAAATACTAGAAAAGATCAACAAGTTTAATATTTATTATTCTAATGTTGGAAAACATGTGGCAAAAAGTTTTAATTCAATTTATATAACTAATCTTATAACAATAGTATATTGGTTTTGAAAGAAAGAAAATACGAAGATACCAAAAGGTTAATAATGAGTTTCAAAAATTCGAAAAGTTGCGGTAAAGATCGTATTAGTATGAAAATTATCATAATAAGTAAACATGAATAGAGATATGTCGATCATTTATGATTGGATGTGTAAACACAAATTCACAGTTATTACGGAAAAAACAAAATTATTGTTAATTCAGCCTAAATCAATTAAATTATCTGTTAGGACAATAATTTACTTGGACAAGTAGAAAAGATCAAATATCTTGGCATTGCTATTGACAAAGAGTTAACGTGGAATTATCAAGTAAATGAACTATTGTCAAGAAAGCAGGGCTTTTCAAGAAAGTAAACAAAGGACTTCCGCTAAATATCAAAAGGTCAGTTTATCGCTGTTTTCTCCATGGTACAATTCCGTATGGTATAAGTATTTGGGAAAATAGATTTCCAAAATTATCGACAAGCTACAAAAAATTAAAAATAAACCCATAAAAACTTATATGGTTTACAGCACCGAAAGTCAAAAAATCTGATGCACAAAAATAATAATATATTCATGTTAAAAAATTACAAAAATATGAGTAATACACAATTCATGTTTAATAATGATATACACCAATACAATACAAGAAATTCTGAACATAGGAGGTTTATTCCAGGGCAACGATTCGGACTTAAAATACAATCGTTGAAGCAGGGTCTCAACTATTTAATAATTTAAAGCCCAACTTTCGGGGACACATAGGAAATAGGGAATATCTTCTTTGGTTTCAAAACCCGAAACCAATGTACTATTTTACCCATATGCAGTCTCCGTCATACTTTCAATACTAGTTAACTCTTGTATACAATTAGAACGTTCTATCTTAATTTTAAGTTATTATTTTTATTAATTTCGATGATAAGCTTTAAAACCTTGTGAGGCCTAATGCCTTCCGAACTGAGTGGCTTGTCCCCGACCCACTACTCCAATTGGGCCCAAATTTCAAGGGCACTAAGGAAACTCAAAGCGGCACCCTGATACCAAATTTGGAGGTTCTATCTTCATTGGTTTCGGAATTATGCTCGTTTGGTTTATAACTTTTATAAATTTATATATGCTTTTAAATATCCTTTATGTCATCAAAAGATGAAATGCTTCATTAACGATATACATATTTTAAAAAAAGTGGCAAAAATAATTGAGATATAATGATTTGATCATACGCTGGCCTGAAACTTACTTCAGAAGAAAAAGGTAAAACAAAACCAATTTCGTCTTAAAAAAATGCTTATATCTTTTAAATTCTACAATATAGACATAAAGTTTGCTTTTACGAGTTATAGAACAGAACAATGCCTTTCCAATATTAGAAATTTAGAGATTGATCAAAGATTTGAGAAGGATTTAATTTTCTTTCAGAACAGTTAAGCCCGTGCCTGTTTGAAAGTAAATATTTCTTTAAAAAGTATGTTTTAAGAAAAATAAAAGAATATACAAATTTTTATTAAAAATAGCGTTCTTTTATTTTAATTTTTGAAAAAAAAAACAAAAAACTAAAAAAACCATATTTGTCTTATATATTACTTTGTAAAAGGCATAACAATATTTTCTATACAAAAAAAAAATACAAAATAAATAATTTTTTGTTTCATAAATGCTTATCTTCTAAACGCTTTAATATAGGCATATACTATGTATGCACAAATTATTAAAAAAAACGAGGAAGAGTGTAGTAGAGTAGACTGCGTCAACTCTGGGATACCCGTATGACCGTAACATATACATTATATCATCCGGTTAATTACTTTTGGCAAAATTTCAAACATTCAGCTTTATTAGGTGTAGAGTAAAGCTCATATAAAAGAAGGAGTTGTATGGCAGCTACTCGATCCCTTTGCAGTAGACCAACCAAATTTTGCAGTAACTTTGGCCATTATACTAAACTACTTTTGGCAAAATTTCAGACACGCAGCTTCCATAGGTATAGAGTAATGCTCATATAAAATTAGAAGTTGTATGGCAGGTACTCGAACCCGTGGACCAAAATGGCTGCAATTTGCATAAAAACGAATTTGTGAAAATTTCATAATCCTAGCTCCTTTACTTTTTGAGTTATCGTGATGACGGACGGACAGACGGACGGACGGACGGACGGACATACATAGCTAAATCGATTTATTTTTCGATTCTGATCCGATCCATACACTTGAGTCTATTTCTACCGCCCCTCCTTATCTGCGTCACAAACGTAATGGCAAATTTATTATACCCTTGGACTTTATAGTCATACGGGCATAATAAGAGCTTTCCAACGAAGTAAAAATATTTGGGGGGGTTTCTTGACCAAATTTTGAAAAATATTAGTTTTAGAGAAAGATGTTGAATATTTTGTCTTTTGTAAAAATTTTCAACTTTGAACTACAATTACTCCAAAACGGCAGCACCTATCGTCATCAAATAAACGTTGAAATATTCTCCAGACGTGATCTTAATTAATAACTTTGATTAAATATATAATATATACCAAACAGATCGCTAGATATAACGGTTTTTATAAAATAGACTAAAATAACAAGGATACTTTCAAATGTCCTTTTCGTCCTTAAGGGATAATATGCGCCATTAAACCTATACATTTTTTGAAAGCTGGCAACACCAGCTATCTTTTAGAAATAGTCATTTGGTCATACGCAGATACTTCTTAAACCTTAGAAAAGCCTAAATTGAATATTAGGTAGGTATAAGTAATGAATTAACTATATTAAATGTTGAATTTTTTAATTCTAAGCAAAACACTGATTTTCTAAAACTATGGCTTGTAATTTACTCTTTTTACCTGCATGAATTATTTGTGTTTTTGTTACATTGTACTCTTTATAATATCTGTCGATTTAAATTATTATAACCTACAAATATGAAATAGGTAAAGGTTATATTAATTTTGGTATGGTATTTGTAACCACCAAAAGGAAGCAAGCTGGAAATGGAAGAGTATATTTGTGATCAGAGTGACCCCCTGAGTTGATATAGCCATGTCCGTCCGTCCGTCCGCAGGCACGATAACTCTAAAATTAATGGCGCTATCCTGATGAAATTTTAACTGTAGGTAACTAGAATTTAAACTACGGCGGGGATGATTCGGATTCTGGAACTCTTAATCGTTCTAAGGACTAACGAACATATAAAAAAAATTAGGATAACTCAACAACTAAGGGCGCTACCTTCATGAAATTTGTGCTGTAGGTTATTAATAATTAGACAACGGTGGGAATTGCGTACGGTCGAGATCGGACCATGGGTTCGGATCCTAGAACTTTAAGATCGAATTTAGGCTAAAAAAGCATAATTACGAAACCAATAAAAATAGAAGCTCCAAATTTGGTATCAACGTTTCTTCCTATGTCCTTAGAGACCTTGTGGAGCATATCATTGAATTTAATAAAGAATGTAACTTAAAATTAAGATAGAACGTTCCAATAGTGTACATAGGTTAACTGGTATTGAAAGTACAGCGGAGACTGCATATGGGCAAAATCGCACCATGGGTTCAGGTTCTGGAATTTTGGATCGGTTCATGGACTAACGAACATATATCTAAAAAACACGATAACTCAAAAATTAATGTTGCTATTTTGATGAAACTCAAACTCTAGGTTACAAGTAATGAAAGTATCGCGATGACTGCTTATAGTCGAGATCGTACAACGGTGTTCTTCCCTATTTCCTTTGTGTAGTGTCCTTTAGTCCTTTGTAGTGTCCTTTAAATTTATAAAATATAATACAATAATATTATAGTTTTACAAAGGCACATGGAAAATACCGGGAACAAGCGAAGTAAATCAAATTGACCATATACTAGCGTCAAAAAGATGGGCAACATCAATAATAAACATCACAACGTGCCGCGGAGCCAATTGTCACAGCGATAGTTTCCTTGTTGTTGCAAAAGTAAGGCAAAGAATATCAAATATTGCAAAAAAGGGTGGAGTAAAAAGAGTGAAATGGGATAATGGAAAATTTAAGGAAATTGATTTAAAAGAACAATACCAAAGTGCAATAAGAACAAAAATAGAGTCCCTAGAAGGTACAAATGAAACTATAGATGGAAAATGGTCGCAAATAGAAGAAAGTTTAATTACCGCAGCAAGAGAAGTTATAGGAAGAAAGCGACCTGAAAGAAATTCTGAATGGTTTGCTGAAGAATGTGTACTAGCAATAATTGAAATCCAGAATGAGCAAGATCAAAACAATGTAAAACGGTTTTACGAAAAAATAAAGAAAGAAACCAGAGGCTTTCAACCAAGGTTAGTAGCCTGCATGGACAAAGACAAAAAATATGTTCAGAAGAAAACGAGGTTTTAAATAGATGGTCCGAATACTTCAAAGATCTGTTAAATATAAACCATATAAGTGCAAAAATTAACAATGATATAATGTACAACGTGGAACCTAAAGACATACCACCATCAGCAGAAGAAATTAGTGAAGCAATGAAAAAACTCAAGCGTAATAAAGCCTCGGGCGATGACCAGATAACAGCGGAATTATTTCAAAATGGCGGGGAATTTTTACATGATAGAATTCACAGATTAATACTTGAAATATGGAGCAATAGAGCTATGCCTAAAAAATGGAGTGTAGGATTTATATGCCCCATACACAAGAAGGGAAACAAGTTAAACTGTGAAAATTACAGGGGAATAACGCAGCTAAATTGTGCATATAAGGTTATGTCAAATGTTTTATATGAGAGATTAAAACCAATATATGAAGAGCAAGTCGGAGAGTACCAGTGTGGTTTAAGAAATGGCAGATCGACAATAGATCAAGCATTTCTGGTTAAACAAATCATGGAGAAATGCTACGAGTATAATGTAGATTTGCATATGATATTTGTAGACTTCAAGCAAGCATTCGATAGCGTTAACAGAAAAGAAATTCCGAAAACCTTATTGAAACTGGGCGTGTCCAAGAAGTTGACTGGTTTTGTAATGATGACAATGCGAAATTCCATGAATAAAATATTAATACAGGACTCTACATCAGAAAAATTTATTAGTAAAAACGGTGTACGACAAGGAGACGGTCTTTCAGCAATAATTTTTAATATGCTGCTGGAATATGCAATAGGTAACATGGATTTGGGAGGTAATATATTCATGAGAGAGTATCAGATTATAGTGTACGCAGATGATATTTTGATTATTGCCAAAGCTTATAACAAAATGGCAGATATATTTAAATTAATGACAGAAAAATCGCTTAAAATAGGCTTAAATATAAATATAGCAAAAACTAAATACTTAAAAATGTCAAGAAATGAAGAAAGAAGACTTCCACAAAATATAAAAATTGAACAAGATGAAATTGAAGGTGTAAATAGCTACAAATATCTTGGCATAATATTAACAAACATTAACAGTAGCCAATCCTGTGTACAAGACAGAATACAAGCAGCAAACAAATGATACTACTCTCATAAGAAGCTGATGACATCCAAGCTAATAACAAGAGGAGCAAAGTTGCAAATATACAAAAAATAGAAATAGAAGAAAAAATGCTAAGAATATTTGAAAGAAAGATATTTAGAACTAACTATTTATGGTCCAATACGAAAAGAAAACGCCGAATACCGTAGAAGGCACAATTCAGAATTATATGCGCTAGCAGAGAACGAGCACATTGTAAAACATATAAAGTCCAATACATTAAGTTGGGTGGGGCATGTCCTCAGAATGGCGGAAAATAGAGTACAATACAAAATTTATAATGCTAGACCATTGCTTAACAGAGCGAGAGGTAGGCCTAGAAGCAGATGGGAAAATAACATTGAAGACGATACCAGAAAAATAGGGAAATAAACCTGAAAATCACCGCGAGAAACAGAGATGAATGGAGGAAGATAGTGAAGAAAGCTAAAACTCACTAGGAGTTGTAACGCTAAAAGATGATGATGATTTTATAAATTAAAAGCAAAATATTGTTTTAATAAACGATTAAATTCTTTTTTAAAATTTCTATTATATCATATATTTTATTGAATTATAAGCATAGGTAATATATAATTAAGAAATTATGTACGATACTTAAGTTTTGTTCTAACGTACTTGCTGCATGTATGTACAATTTATTTTTATAACTATATGAATTATATGAAAAGTTCTAAATTTATCGTTATATTCCAGAAATACATGCATTGCATATTTTGCATTTACAAGCTTTCTAATAAGTACATTTTCTAGGAATTTAAATTAATTTCAATTTTGAAAAATTTTAATTATTAAATGTTGTGATAAAACGCTAATCAAAGCATTGGTGGTTTTAATTAACATAAAAAATATATAACCTTTTATATATAAAATATCACACATTAATATTTATTTCGAATAACTTTGAGTTTAATGAAAATCAGTAATACAGATAACAACAGCATTATGATTGTAACACTTTACTAAAAATTCTTTATCATAAATATAAAAAATTAGAATTAACCAATTTAAAATTAACCGTTTAAAATTTGAGTAAAAAGTTCTAGGATCCGAATCCATGGTCCGATCACGACTGTCCTTAATTCTCGCCGTAGTTTTATAACTTGTAACCGCACAAATTTTATTAGTTATTTTATATATATTATATTATATATATTAATTTTAGGCGTTATTAGTTGTTGAGTTACCGTGATTTTTCATAAATGTTAGTTAGCCTTTAGAATGATTAAAAAGTCCAAAATCCAAACCCATGGGCCGATTTCGCCCAATCTCCACCGTACTTTAAGTTGTAGTGTAAAATATATATATCTAAATACATATCTAATGTATGGCATGATGTATTGCCAGTTTTAAGTCCAATAACCTTTAATTGCAATTAAATTCCTTAATATGAATATATTGATTAGCTTCATAAATGTGAATTTGATATATTAGAATATCATGCAATGATTGATCATTATCAATCGTCTATAATATGCAATACTTTGAACGATCATAATGATTAATCATAATTAATCATATATCATAAAGGCAAGTGACCTAAGGGAATGCAATAATAATTATGCTATGCTTGGATATATAAACTATCGATAAGAAATGCAACTGGTATTGATTACCAAATTATCCATATATGTATTAATGATATTGCTAAATCATAAGAAACTTAATTAGTATTAGTAACGTTAGTTATAAAATTATAAATAGTCTAATTAAGGAAAATAAAAGAGAGAGTATTAAGTGAACTTCAAACAAGTATGTTTTATTTATTAAGAGAGAATAAACTCGTTATATGGCGACCGTAACAGTTTTTCCGGTTCGGTTTTTAAGTTAAAAATTTTAATAAATTAAGTGAAAAAAAAAAAATATTATATAGTAAAATTGTGGAAATTTTGTGAATTCTAAGAAACTTATTTTATAATATAAATATATAAACTGAAAATATAATGGAAAAAAAATGACTAAAGGAAAAGTGAAAAGATACTGGAAAAAACATCCCGTTATTACGGATGAAGGTCTCTTCAAGATGTCGGAAGAAAAAGACATCATTCGATATGTTAAGAACACAAAGTGTGAACTGTTATTCTATACTTAGGTAAAAATCTCAAGAATAGAATTTGAACTTAAAACAGAAAATATATTGTGATAAAAAAAATGTTCACGTTAAAAATTAATTAAAAAAAAAAAAAAGAAAAACTATTAAACAAATAAACTCTAAATAAATTAAATTAATAAACAATAAAATATTATATTAACACTAAAAAAAAAATAAAAAAAAACAATTTTTTATATCTCTTTTAAAAATGTAAAAGAAACAGTGTTAAAAATGGGATGAAAAAACTCTAACATTGACAACGAGGGAGAAATAACAAATACGGTAGTTATTGAAACCTTATAAGAAAACCATTAAGACATCAAGATATTAATATTAATAATTACCGTAGAATAGAAATAATTGCATCAGCATATAATAAAATCAAGAAAAATATTAAACGGTGGTACCAGAGAAGAGCATTCGATCTGCGATGCTCAGCTCAGGTAACAACAAAAATAAAAATTGATAAAAACAATACAAATTTTTAGTGTTTGTTATGTTAAAAGAAACATTGAAAAAAATTAAAATGAAAAATAAAAACAGACTAAATTTATTACAATAAATTAAAGTAAATTAAATAAATTAAATTAAAATAGATAAATTTAGTAAAATTCCTTTACATATTTAAGAGTATATTTTAAACTAAAATTTTTAATATAAATAAATTAATATTTCATTGTATATTTAAGATCGTAATTTTAAATTAAATATTTTACTATAAATAAATAAAAAATCTTTTTTTATATGTATCATATTTTAAACTAAATTTCTTACTATGAATAAATTAAATAAATAATAAGAATACATTTTTTTTAAATAAAATTCTTTAAATTTTTTTATATATTACTAAAATTTTTATTTTTAATTATATAAACTATCAGCTATGTATACGAAAAAAATTTTTTTATAATAAGAACAATGACAAAACAGCATAATATAATAAAAATTTAATATAAACTAAATAGTAAATTGTTATCAATTAATAAAGGCAAAATTGGTTTGAGCATTTGATTTTCTAGTAAATATCCTTAGTTCTGAAAAATAAAATCCATGTATAAAGAACTAATAACAGTAATAAATGACTATTTAAAAGCAACAAAGACAATATTAAACAGATCAAAAAATCCCGTGACAATAAGAACAAAATCATAATAAAAAATAGCTGTAATAATAAATCTGTGGTTTAAAACTGAACGGAAAATAAATCTAGTAAAACATTTTCAGTTTGCAAAAGAAAGATTAAAGAGAATATATAAAATACTGAATTGTGAACACATAGTTCCAAACATTTTGTTTTATTTAGTAAAAATAGAAGACGAGTCAAACTCTGACTCTGATACCGATTTAGACAGTCTTAAATCCGAAAAAGAAATAATGTCTCTTACACCACCAGAATTTTTAAAATAAGCGTCGTCCACCATAAGTAAGAACTATAATGGTGACTTGCAAAGTTTAAAATCTTTTATAGATTCAGTAAGGTTGTTGGAAGAAATGGCAACAACAACTCCATTAAAAGTACTTTTAAAATCAATTATTTTGTCAAAATTAGAAGGCAAAGCTAAAGAACTGATAATGGATGAAGATAACTCAGGGAAAATAATAGAAACATTAAAAATAAATATAGAAAATTCAAAAATAATAGAAGGAAGAATACCATCTCTAAAGGCGGGTAGAGTTGCAATACAAGATTTTGCTAAACAAGCAGAAGATTTAGCAGAATGTTTTTGAAAATCTTTGATAATGGAAGGAATAAATAGTGGAAAAGCAGTTGAACTGTCAATTGAAAAAACAATTGACATGTGTAGAGCATCAGCTCTGAGGATCCAAAGGAAGGAATAGTCAAATTTATAGTTGAAACAAATATAGAAACAAAAGAAAACAAGTTCTATCATTTAACGCAAAACCACAAAATCGTAATTTTAGGAACAAAAACTTTAACAATAATTTTAATAATAAATATAATAATTATAATAATTTTAATAAAAATAAGTTTACGAATAATCAATCTAATTTTATTTACAATAGGAATAACAGTTATCGAATTAATTTTAATAATACTAATCGACATCATAACAAGCAACAATATATAAATAATAATATAAATAATAATAGAAATTATGGTAGTGTTAGGCATTTGGAAAACTCTTCAGCCCCTCAATGGTATGGGCAGAGGGGGACAGAAGTACAAGATACAGAAGAACAATAAATGATTCAATTAAAAATATTTATACGTTAAATCTTAATTTTTCAAGACTACATTTTTACTAAACTAAATGAACCAAAACTTAGTTTCTTAATAGATACTCAAATTATATTCTGAAAAATGCTAATTTTTCAAATCTGAAGTTACATATTTCCAGCCGATGGCGCAGTGGTTAAGGCGCCGCCTTTCATGCGAAAGGTCCCGGGTTCGATCCCTGGCTGGGTGAACTCAATAATTAGTATAATAAAAATAACTTTTAATAATAATTAAATAACTAATAGTTTTAATAGAAAATAATCATTAATAATAAATAAAAAAATAAAAATATTTAGAATAATCGTGTTCCTGAAATAACCTATAGCTTAATATTAAATAAATAATAACATTATCTATATAAACATACTCACATGTCCAAATGACACCATTGACATTTGCGTATGCGTGGAATCTTCAATGTCAGAGATAAGAACAAATGACATCGACCCCCTATTAGGCGTTATGTAGGAAAAAACAAAATAAGCAACTTCTACAGTAGGTTAATCTCCTGCTTAGAAAGACTAAACGGATTAATGAAACTCAAATTATACAAATCGGATACAATAGGTAAGATAACACGGCAACAACCTTCGACGCTCGAACAATGACTAGAATTGCACAATGGAAAGTTCGAACAATGCGAGAAACATCAAGGCTTGCTGAAATAGAAAAACAAATGGCAGATTATAGAGTTCAAATTATGGGTTTAAGCGAAATTAGATGGAACGGGAATGGCGAAATTATCACGGCTAATGGAAATACTCTGTTGTATAGCGTTAAAGAAATAGGTGGAACAAACGGTGTGGGAATAATAATATCTAGAAAGCTGCGTAACTCCCTGCATAGCTGGAAGGCCGTATAAAATAGGATTATTACAGCCCGTTTCAGATGTAAAATCAGAAATATCTCCCTAGTACAATGTTATGCACCAACAGAAGATGCCGAAGATATAGCGAAAGACAAGTTCTACGAACAGCTCACCCGTACCCTCAACACTATCCGGAAACGAGATATCTTGATTCTAATGGGCGACTTAAATGCGAAAGTGGGAAATCTAAATACTGGATTAGAGAAGAGTATGGGAAATCATGGATGCGGAACTAAGAACAAAAACGGAGAAAGACTTATTGAGACCTGTCAACATTTCAACTTTAAGCAGTAGATGGAGAAGTTCAATGCTAGATATGCGAAATAAAAGGGGAGCCGACATAGATAGCGACCATGAACCATAAGTGACATCAGATTGAAATTGAAGTGCATCAAAAAGAGGCATGACAGGAAACAACAATTAAATCTCCGAAACCTCCAACATCAACACACCAAAAGCAGTATGATAACCACAATACGGGGAAGATGCCTAATCAACGAGCAAGACTGGAATCACCTTAGCCGTCTAAGCCGTCTATGAGATTCCGAAAAACAAACTCGGTACAAAGCATAGAGAACAAAGGCCATGAATATCAGAAAGCACATGGGAACTCATATCACAGAGGCAAGTGGCTAAGAAAAAGCTAGAAAGCAAAGTTGTCACCAAGGAGCAATACAAAGCGCTAGCAAAGAAAGTAAAAAAAGCCTCCAGAAGAGACAAGAGAAAATTCCTTGAGAAGCTAGCCTCGGATGCAGAAACAGTTGCTGAACAAAATGATGCAAGGAAACTCCATCAAATTGTGAACAAGCTCACCAACAAAACGAGCACATCATCAATTCCCGTTAAACATAAAAATCGCACAGAAATTACTAACGGCCGAGAATAAACGAAAAAATGGAGAGAACATTTTCAAGAAACAAGCAACAGTTAAATAAATGAGACAGAAGAAATATCATTAGCGGAAAACAATGCAAACAATCTGCGCATTAGCACTTCCACACCAACTATGACTGAGATCAAAGAAGCCATCACCAAGTTGAAAAGAAACAAAGCGGCTGGGTCTGATGGTATTCCGGCAGAAATTCTACAAGCCTGCAAAAATACCTCAGCTGAACTTCTGAGACCTCACATCATAAAGGCATGTGAAAATGAAGAGCTAACTCCATCTTGGAAAAACGGCACAATAGTCAAGCTAACGGAGAAAGGCGACCTCAAAGATTTCAACAACTGGCGTGGTATCACTCTTGTCAATACAGTGTATACAATCATAGCAACTATAATACAAGGCAGAATCCAAGAAAAAATCGAACCAGAGTTACGCGACGAGCCAGCAGGCTTCCGCCCCCACAATAGCTGTGTAAACCAATCAAACACACTTAGAATCATCATTGAGCAATCGATAGAATGGCGGACCCCCTTCTACCTGCTATTCGTGGACTTTAAGAAAGCCTTCGACACTGTGAAAAGAGTTGCCATATGGAGAGCATTAAAAGAGAAAGGTGTACCATGCAAGATAATTCGGATCATAAGAGACCTGTACGAAAACTCCGAACTAGCAGCGGAGAAATCAGAAATCAGTGAGCCCTTCCAAACTAACATCGGCGTCAAACGGGGATGTCCACTTTCACCATTGCTATTCACAATCGTCGTAGATAGTATAATGTCCGAAGTCTGTAAGCAAAAAAAGGCCACTAGGCTACTTATAAGACCTAGATTATGCAGGTGACATAGTACTTCCAGCACACAAGGTCAGCGATATGCAGTCCAAACTCGAACAATTGGAAAGACTAGCACTTAACGCAGGCCTTGAAATTAACATCAGTAAAACCAAGGCGATGAAAATCAACAGCACCAACAACCAACTCATCATGCTGAAAACGCAACCAGTAGAATAAGTTAACCAGTTCAACTATCTCGGTAGCACAAAGGCTACTGATGGAAGTGCGGAGGCAGATGTGAATAACAGACTTAGTAAAGAAAGGGCATCATTCGGACGGTCGTACCCAGTATGGAGGAACACCAAAATCTCCAAGAAAACAAAAATAATGATCTTCAATGCTTGCGTAAAGACCGTACTAATGTATGGAAGCGAAAAATGGATAATATCCAACAACATCGTCCAGAAGATACAAGTCTTAATTAACCGCTGTCTGCGCATAATTTGCAGGATATTCTGGCCTAGCAGAATAAGCAACGAAGACATATGGAAACTTACAGGAGAGGAACCCATACTGAGGCAATTGAGAAAGAAGAAATGGAGGTGGATAGGCCACACGCTAAGAAAACATCAGAACAGCATAAGTCGTATGGCCTTGGAGTGGAACCCCCAAGGAAGCAGAAGACGCGGGCGTCCAAATAACACCTGGAGGCGCACCATAATAAGTGAGCTAAACCAGTGCAACCTCACCTGGTAGAATGCAAAAACAGCAGCAGGAAACCGGGTGAGATGGAAATGTCAAATGGAAGCCCTATGTTCCCTCGTAAAGTGAAAGGACAAAAAGAAAAAAAAATATATATATATATCCAGACTACTCTAAATATGAAGTAATTACAAAATATCCAATACCTAATAATAAAGACGAAACTCGACGTTTCGTAGCTTTTGCTAACTACTATCATAAATACATAACTAATTTTGCAGGTATAGCAAAACCGTTAAACGCATTAACCAGAAAAAAAGCAAATATTATTTAGAATAAAGAAAGCAAAAAGCATTAGAAAAATTAAAAAATTCATTGCTTAAACCTCCTATATTACATATCCTGACTTTTCAAAAGTATTTACATTGATCGTAGATGCATCTAAAGATGCAGTAGGAGCCGCTCTAACTCAAAATTATAATGGTATCGTTTTGCCAATTTCATTTGCTTCCAGGTCATTCACTAAAGGTAAATCTAACAAATCAACTATTGAAAAAGAGTTAGCAGCTCTCCATTTTGCAATAACGCACTATAGACCATATATTTATGGGACACATTTTGTGGTGTCCCATAAATGGGACACGTTAAAAGTGACCATAAACCACTAACTTATTTATTTTCAATAAAAAATCCGTCATCAAAATTAACACGTATGGGATTAGATTTAGAAGAATATAATTTCACAGAAAATAAAAATGTTATAGATAAAATACAATCTTCTGGGGAAGACTGTAATAATAAACAAAGTATTAAAATTTATGAGGCTTTAAAAAATTGGAACGTTCCTAAAATAAAAATTATAAGAAATAATAATGAAATATTAGCCAAAAAATTCAAAAAAAGAAAATGCATAATTAATTTAGAAATGAGTAAATTTGTAACTATAAAAAAAAATGGAATTATAGTTATTTTTACGTGCACTAGAAAAAGAAACGAATAATATAAATATGAAAGAAATAGAAATAGATAATAATGATTTTATATTTACTCAATATATGATAAATGATTTTAAAGAATAAATAAATTAAAAATCGCAATAATAAATACACCAAAAACTATTGAAAAGAGGCTTGATATAAACAAAATCAATACCACAATGATCCTATATTTGGAGGACAATTCGGACAGAAAAGATTATATGCCAAATTAAGGTCAAAATATTACTGGAAAAATAAGATAAGAGATATAGCTAAATATATTAAAAACTGTAAAAAATATCAGTTAAAAATAAAATGAAACATAAATATCCTTTACAATTAAATGAGATCCCACAAAAACCATTTGACTTAGTATTAATTGATACAACTGGTCTTTTACCAAGAACTATAGACAACAATCAATATGCTGTAACGATTATTTGTGATTTGACTAAATTCTTAATAACGGTACCTATTCCCAACAAAGAAGCGAAAAGAGAAGCAAAAAATTGAAAATTGTGTTTTGATATTTGGACCTTTAAAAAATATTTTAACAGATAGAGGAACGGAATATAAAAATCAAACAATGAGAGAAGTTCTTTACTTGTTAAATATCGAACATAAATGTTCTACAGCTTACCATCATAAAACATTAGGAACTGTATAAAGAATTCATAGAGTTCTTAAACAATACTTACGTTCATGTATAAATGAAAATAAAGACAATTTGGACAGTAACGTACCATACTTTACTTATTGTCATAATTCAACACCGAACGTGAGTAAATATGCTCGGTTCGAATTAGTTTTCGGCAAAACACCGGTAATACCAGAATTTATTTTTAAAAACAAAACTTTGACAATTATAGTAAAGAAATTAATACAATTTACAAGTCATGAATAAAAATGCACAATACTTACTACAAACAGCTAAATTGAATAATAAAATAATATATGACCAAAACGCAAAAGGGTATGAATTTAAAATAAAGGATGAGGTTTTACTAAGAAAAAAGCTCATAAATTAGATGCCTTATATAGTAGCCCATTTATAGTAACAAGTATAGAAGGGTCAAATATTAAAATAAAAAACCTAGAAAACAAAAAGAAATAGTACATAAAAATAGATTAGTTAAATACAATCATTAATTTTTACATAAAATCTACTTTAAATTTAAGTTGAAAACCTTTAATTTAAATCATTAAGAATATATTATAATACTACCTATTTTTTTTTTTAAATAACTTAATTTACTTGATCTATATTACAAAACTTAACCCACATTAATAGAATTAAACATTATTTAAATTAAAATTAAAAATATATTTCTAAATACATATCTAATGTGTGGCATGATGTATTGCCCGTTTTAAGTCCAATAACCTTTAATTCTTATTTAATTCCTTAATATGAATATAATCAATATTCTTGATTATATAATATAATCAATAAGCTTGATAAATTTGAATTTGATATATTAGAATATCATGCAATGATTGATCATTATCAATCGTCTAAAATATGCAATACTTTAAACCATCATAGTGATTAATCATAATTAATCATATATCATAAAGGCAAGTGACCTAAGGGAATGCAATAATAATTATGCTATGCTTGGATATATAAACTATCGATAAGAAATGCAACTGGTATTGACTACCAAATTATCCATATATGTATTAATGATATTGCTAAATCATAAGAAACTTAATTAGTATTAGTAGCGTTAGTTATAAGATTATAAATAGTCTAATTAAGGAAAATAAAAGAGAGAGTATTAAGTGAACTTCAAGTAAGTATGTTTTATTTATTAAATGAGAATAAACTCGATAGAAAGTACTAGTAACCTGCAGTTAATCAAGATAACTTCCTTATTTTTTGGGTTATCGTGCCTACGGACGGACGTCAGGAGGTCATGCTAATCACAAATATATATACTTTTCCATATCTAGCTCGCTTCCTTTAGGTGGTTACAAACATCATACCAAAGTTAATATACCCTTTTCGTATTTTAAAGGTGTAGGGCATAAGAAATAAATTTATCAACGAGATGATTGAAATAAAAATTTTAAAATCATAATATTTAATCGGCTTATTTTTTCCCATACAAATATAAACATTCTTTTTCCGGCTAAACTATAAGACCAATTTTAATGAAACAACAACCAAAAAAAAGGTTTTTTTTTGTTTTCATAGGACAATGATATTTTTTTTTAGAATATTGCGTTTTTTCAGGTGAAAACCCGTCTTTAATTTAACCTAAATTTGAATTTAACGGTCACGCTGTTAAAAGTTAAGGCTTATGACTCTAATATTATGCGCCGACCTTCTGGGTAAATATAATTTATTTTCGGTTGTAACTCGCAGCTCAATCAAACTATTATATGTGCCGACTTATGTCTTTCTTTTTTTTGTTTAGTTCAAATGTTCAATGAACAAGGAGATTGAAACTTTTTTAAAATTTTTTTTTTGTTTTTTTTTTTCTTTATCTCTTTAAAATTCCAGAAAAAAAAGAGTTCTGTTCGAAATGAAAGCAATACAATTGGTTTATACAGTAGTTTTCATTTATAACGAACTCTGTTCAATTTTAATTATAATAAACGTTACACTTTTTACCAATGAATTAAATTTTAACTAAAAATGTATTTAAACTTATTATATCTAATAATGTTGCTTGATGATTAATTTAGTAATTCTATATTTATTTTGAATAAAAAAAAATCTAAATAACGTATTAAAAATACAATAAAAATTTCATTAGAAGAAAACGCGGTATACATAGGCTTGAGGCTGACACATCAAATAAAATTCTAGCAAACGAGTTTAAAGTGTCCATTCTATAATCAGCACATTCTACAATGTTCAAGTCTTATACTAATTTTTCAAAATTCGCAGCATACTTTTAAAACGACATTCTTTTATTACGACGAATATTTTCTGTCTCATCATGGTCGTTATACGAGCTCTACTGTATGTATTTTTTTTTTTTTTTTGCTTTAAAAAATTATTTTGCTACTTCGTAAATGTTTGATGCTTTTTGTTAAGTTTTTTATAACAAGAAAACAACCGACTTTTGAAATATATTCTGTAGTTGCCATTACGTTTGAGAGCTGTATAACAAAAGTTGCTATAAAATATATTTGTAAAAAATTAAAAATCTATTTTAAAAAAATAATTTGTAATTTAAATGATTTGTTCCTTAGGGCCTAACCAAAATCAACGCTTATGGTGTATAAATGCTAACAAAAAGTTGTAAATTAGTAGCTAAGTACGGCGGCATGACATTTGTCCCCTTGTCATTGGTCCCCAAGGGACTAATGACACACTCAAATGTGCCATTAGTTCCCGGGGAGAAATGACACTCCTTAGTGTGTCATAAGTCCCCGAAATATGTGACATTATTCCCCGCAAAAATTTTTTGTTTGGAATTATAATTAAATTGTAACAAACAGAGAATGTTGCTCTTTTCCAAAAAAATTCAAAAAGATTTTGGAATTATTACTAAATTGTAAGAAAAAAGAGATTGTTGCCATCAACATTCAAAAGAGCAACATTATCCTTATTGTTAGTCCCCATTTAAATTTCTTTATCACAATCAAGAACATAATCAATTTATTTATTTAAACTTAATGCACCTGCTTCAATGATTACAAGGGTGAGAGGCAAAAAACCTAAAGCTCTTTTCCACAAAAATTATTTATTAAAATAAATTAAAATAAATTAAAATAATATACCTCCATTCAAAATGTTGTTATTGCGGGGTTGGGTACGAAATTCCAAAAAAAAAATTCCATTTCCGAAATTCCATATTCATAATTCCAAAAAAAAAAATTCCAAAAAAAATAATTCCAAAAAAAAAACAATTCCAAAAGAAAAAATTCCTCCCCCCGCCGCCGCCGCCCCCAAACCCCAGCTAAAAAAATTATTGAAACCCTGATTTTGAATCCAACTCTAAAATCCCTCTTAATTCAGAATCTCACGTATACAAATATATAAATATTCTGGAAAAAGCATATAATCCTGTAATTGTAGCCAACTATAAAATCTCTCCTAATTATTTTTTACATGCTTATGTCAACAAATATAAATTTAAGAATAGTGTGGGCTGCCGCCCCCAAACCCCTGCTATACAAATTATTGAAACTCTGATTTTGAATCCAACTCTAAAAACCTTCTAATTCAGAATCTCACGTATACATATATATAAATATTCTGGAAAAAGCGTATAATCCTGATTTTGTAACAAACTCTAAAATTCTTACTCGCTAAAGCTATGGAAATACTTTTTGTGGATTTTTTTTTTCTTGGAATTTTTTTTTTGGAAATTTTTTTTTTTGGAATTTTTTTTTTTGGAATTATTTTTTTTCTTCTTTGGAATTTTGTAAATTTTTTTTTTGGAATTATGACACCATCCCGTTATTGCGTTTATTTAAATCAAAAATTTTAAACTTACAATATGTATACGGTTTTTAAAAACAAATTTGAAATTTCGTTATGTTTCTATTGCAATTATCAAACAAAATTTTTATATTATTCAGGAAATTCTGATTTGCGTATATTCAGTGTCATTACTCACCCGGGGAGTAATGACAAAACCTGATATGTCATTTCTCCCCGGGAACTAATGGCACATTTGAGTGTGTCATTAGTCCCTTGGGGACCAATGACAAGAGGACAAATGTCATGCCACCGTTAAGTACATGGTATTACATGAGAATAACTTACTGTACCTCGAATTTTTAAAATTTAAACATTGACAAAGCATATAAAAATGTTATTGATTTTTCTTATGTTGTTATTGTTCTAAAAATAAAATATTTTAAAATAATATTGTTTTTAAAAATACCTGTATTTATTTTAAAAATACATTACATATATTCAAAATAATTGAAATACCTATAACATGTTTGCAGAAACAAAAAAATTACAGTTCTTAAGAAAAATTATGTGTTCTTTAGGGATCAACCAGAATAAATGCGTACGGCATGCAGTTTCTGTCTAAAAATTTTGAAATAAGTAGGTATGTTATGTACTGTATTTCGGAATTTAAAATTTTAAAATTTGACAAAGCGTATAAAAATATTGTAATTGTTTTTTCTGGTGTTGCTACGATTACGTTTTCAAAATAAAATATTTTAAAATAATATTTTTTTTTTAAAAAAACATATACTCAAAATAATTGAAAATATCTATAATATGTTCGCAAAAAAAAACTAAAAAATAATCTTCAACTGAAATAAAAGTTGACGTATAATTTCTGTCAACAAATTTACAAATAAATAGGTACATGAATTTACATGAGAGCAACCAAAATACGCGTAACGCGATGTACTGTAATCGGGTTTTTAAAATTTACAAATTGACAAATAGTTTTTGGTTTTTCTTATATTTCTAAGATTATGTTTTAAAAAATATCTTATATTGAAAAAAATTCAAAATGTAGGTACCTATTATATGAAATCAATAAAATTTTTTGTACTAAATTAAAACATTCAAATAAATATTTTTGTGTGTACGCGCGTATCAATTTACTGATATATAGATAGACATATTGACGTACTGCCGTATAAAAATTGTACGTCGTATGCTTTAATTTAGATAAAATAAAATATATTTAATTATCTACTCCTTTCATCTACTCTTAGACAAATAGGTATAATATATAGTAAAGTAAAGAATTCAGAACCATTTTTTGTATATGTACATACATTTGTAGTAAAAATTTTAGATTTTATTATTGAATGCAGTGCTTTTTTGCCTATGTAGCTACTAAATTTAAAAATGGAATAAAAGGAGGAAAAATTTATCAATTTTTTAATTGATTAGTTATTTTTTTTTAATAACTTTGTAGATATGTTATAAATCTTAAAATTGTGATTTTAAAAAAAATCTCGACTTCTGTCAACTTAACTATTATTTTGTACTTTGGCAGCTTCAATATAATATAATACTAAGTACTTAACTTATGTACTTATGAATTATGATAGGTATGTTAAATTTTGTTGTACATATTATGCTCTATGAATAAGCTTTTTAATTAGGATACAGAATACTTACAAAATAGTTCAAATCGTACTAAAATGTTTAGAAAAAAGTACAGTTTTCTATGTGTAGGACAGCATTAACTCGAATTTTGGCTACTTGACTTCAGTAAATATGTATACATATGTATTTGTTTAGAAAAATCATCAAATTTTCAGAACATTATATATTAGAACACTATTTATATTTAGAATGTAAATCGCTTTTTTTGTGTAATAAGTGTACAAAATTATACTCTCTTTATAGCGCTTTAAGCTACAGGTATAAAATTGAAAAATACTTAAAAACGTTTTTTTAATTGAAAAAATTATAAATTTTTTTGATTTCAAACCCAAGAATTGTTGACAACATTATTGCCATACATTTTACTATGTATAGGAAAAAAAATTAGTTTCGTCTAATATTAGTCTAATATAAATTACACAAAACGGATTTTTGATGTAAATTTAAAAGCACACAAAGCTCGAATTTCGAGCAAAGAACGATACTAGTTGATAATAAATTTATCAAAGAATTATTAAAAAAACGAGGAAGAGTGTAGTAGAGTAGACTGTGTCAACTCTGGGATACCCGTATGACCGTAACATATACATTATATAATCCGGTTAATTACTTTTGGCAAAATTTCAAACATTTAGCTTTATTAGTAGGTGTAGAGTAATGCTCATATAAAAGAAGAAGTTGTATGGCAGCGACTCGAACCCTTTGCAGTAGACCAACCAAATTTTGAAGTAACCTTGGCCATTACACTAAAATATTTTTGGCAAAATTTCAGACACCCAGCTTCATTTGGTGTAGTGTAATCCTCATATAAAAGAAGGAGTTGTATGGCAGCTACTCGAACCCTCAGCAGTAGACCAACTAAATTTTGCAGTAACTTTGGCCATTACACTAAACTATATTTAGCAAAATTTCAGACACCCAGCTTCATCAGGTGTAGTGTAAAGCTCATATAAAAGAAGGAGTTGTATGGCAGCTACTCGAACCCTTTGCAGTAGACCAACCAAATTTTGCAGTAACTTTGGCCATTATACTAAACTACTTTTGGCAAAATTTCAGACACGCAGCTTCCATAGGTATAGAGTAATGCTCATATAAAATTAGAAGTTGTATGGCAGGTACTCGAACCCGTGGACCAAAATGGCTGAATTTAAAACTCGATTCCGTTTTTTGCATAAAAACGAATTTGTGAAAATTTCATAATCCTAGCTCCTTTACTTTTTGAGTTATCGTGATGACGGACGGACGGACATACATAGCTAAATCGATTTATTTTTCGATTCTGATCCGATCCATACACTTGAGTCTATATCTACCCCCCCTTCTTCTCTGCGTCACAAACGTAATTGCAAATTTATTATACCCGTGCATACATATATGAACATCGGGTATATTAAAATTACTCCTCCGTTTGTAACGCATCGAAATATAAGAGCTAGATATAGTGTCAAGGGTACGTATCGAATCAGCATCGAAAAGTGAATCGATCTAGCTATGTGTGTCCGTCCGTCCGTCCGTCCGTCCGTCCGTCAGCACGATAACTCAAAAACTATAAGAGCTAGAGTTCTGAAACTTTCACAAAGTAATTTTTAGACAATTTCTAGGTTCCCTATTGTTTATACCCGTGCATATATATATGACATCGGGTATATTAGATTTGCTCCTCCGTTTGTAACGCATCGATCTAGACGAGCTAGATATAGTGTCAAGGGTACGTATCGGCTCAGAATCGAAAAATTAGTCGATCTAGCTATGTGTGTCTGTCCGTCCGTCCGTCCGTCCGTCCGTCCGTCCGTCCGTCCGTCTGTGTGTCAGCACGATAACTCAAAAACTAAAAGAGCTACAGTTTTGAAATTTTCACAAAATATTTTTCAATCAATTTCTAGGTTCCCTATTTTTTTTGGTTAAGATCGGACCAAAACTTCGGGTAGCTCTCGAACAGCTAACTTTTTTAACTCCAATATTTTCATACAAAAATTTGAAATATAGCTATGCACCTTGTAACATGAAATTATATGAATTTTGTTTGTTTTTGTTTGTTGTTTTTTTTTTTGTTTATTTTTTTTTTTGTATTTTTTTTTTGTACGATTTTGAGTTAGAATTTCATATAATTTAAATGATGCGTAGTTTATTTAAGATAAGCAAAAAAGAAGACAAAGATTTTTTTTAAGTAAATGGCTTCATAAATAATTTATATATATGTATATTCATATAATATGTATATGTGTAATATTTTGAATGAATCATTTTATCAATATGATTATATGATGCTTACTTGCTTAGGTTTAATATATTCGTGAATTAAAAATTAATTAAAAGAGATAGAATTAAAAAATTAGAACTAGAGTTTTGAAATTCACACAAAACATTTTTTGGACATTTTTAAGGTTCCCTTTTCTTTTTGGTTAAGACCAGACCAAGGTTTCGGGGAGCTGTCACACAACTTATTTAAACCAATATAAATTTCTTCAAAAGTAATTATACTAGAAAGACGAAAATTACACACGGTTAGTTTTATAATGAATCAAGCACTTATATGAAGTTTCAAAATTTTACGGCTTCATTTGCGGGGGGCTGCCATACAACTTCTTTGCACCAATATGAATTTCTTGGAAACTGAGTATACTACGAGGATGAAAATTACATACTGTTAGTTATATAATGAATCGAGCACTAATATGGAGTTTCAAAATGTTGGGACCCCATTTTCGGGCAGCTGCCATACAAAGTTGTCAATTCGATAACTGTGAATCTAATGAAGCTACGAGGTTAAAATTAAAACTGGGCAGGTAAAGTAATAGGGCAAGTTAGTTGGCAAAGTTGGACATCGCTCGGGCCAACTTTTGGGGTGGGCTATTTTTTTTTTATGGTTATTTTTTTTTATGGTTTTTTTTTTTTTGTTTTTAAGCAAAAATTATGGTATAATGAATTAAAAATTTAATATTTTTTTTTTTTTATTTTATTTTTTTTAAGCAAAAATTATGGGATAATAAGCTAAATTTTTTTTTAACTATTTTACTTTCTTATATTTTTTTTGTAATATTTATAATAGCATGTGGAAAATAAATAACGGTTAGTGGGTAAGCACGGGTATCTAAAAGTTGACAAGGGCAACTATAATCTTCCTCGTTTTGGTTAAAATCGGACCAAGTCTTCGGGGAGCTGCCATACAACTTTTTTGCACCAATATGAATTTCTTCAAAAGTAATTATACTACGAGAATGAAAATTACACACGGTTAGTTTTATAATGACTCCGGCACTTATATGAAGTTTCAAAATGTTAGGGCCCCATTTTCGGGGGGCTGCCATACAACTTCTTTGCACCAATATGAATTTCTTCAAAACTAATTATACTACGAGGCTGAAAATTACACACGGTTAGCTATATAATGAATCGAGCACTTATATGAAGTTTCAAAATGTTAGGGCCCCATTTTCGGGGAGCTGCCATACAACTTTTTTGCACCAATATGAATTTCTTCAAAACTATTTATACTACGGGGATGAAAATTACACACGGTTAGTTTTATAATAACTCCGGCACTTATATGAAGTTTCAAAATGTTAGGGCCCCATTTTCGGGGGACTGCCATACAACTTCCTTGCACCAATATGAATTTCTTCAAAACTATTTATACTACGCGGATGAAAATTACACACGGTTAGTTATATAATGAATCGAGCACTTATATGAAGTTTCAAAATGTTAGGGCCCCATTTTCGGGGGGCTGCCATACAATTTCTTTGCACCAATATGAATTTCTTCAAAACTAATTATACTACGAGGCTGAAAATTACACACGGTTAGTTATATAATGAATCGAGCACTTATATGAAGTTTCAAAATTTTAGGGCCCCATTTTCGGGGGGCTGCCATACAAAGTTTTCGATTCAATAACTTTGAATCTAATGAAGCTACAAGGTTAAAATTAAAATTGGGCAGATAAATTAATAGGGCAAGTTACTTGGCAAAGTTGGACATCACTCGGAAGTTCGGACTTTTAGGGTGGGCCAATTTTTTTTTTTTTTGTTTTTTTTTTTTATTTTTTTTTTTTTTTTTTTAAGCTAAAGTTATGGGACAATGAATGAAAATTTTGTTTATTTTTTTTGTGATTATTTTTTTTTTGTTAATTTTTTTTTTTTTTTTTACGTCAAAATTATGGGGTAATGAGTTAAATGTATAAGGGAAGTAAATTACGGTTTATTTTATACACCATAGTGGGTATGCGCGGGTATCTAAAAGTTGACAAGGGCAACTATAATCTTCCTCGTTATACCCTAGGACTATATAGTCATACGGGTATAAAAAGTAAAAAATAGTAAAAAAAAGTTTAGAGTTGGTACATTCATTTTATTATACCCGTGCATGCATATATGAACATCGGGTATATTAAAATTACTCCTCCGTTTGTAACGCATCGAAATATAAGAGCTAGATATAGTGTCAAGGGTACGTATCGAATCAGCATCGAAAAGTGAATCGATCTAGCTATGTGTGTCCGTCCGTCCGTCCGTCCGTCAGCACGATAACTCAAAAACTATAAGAGCTAGAGTTCTGAAACTTTCACAAAGTAATTTTTAGACAATTTCTAGGTTCCCTATTGTTTTTGGTTAAAATCGGACCAAGTCTTCGGGGAGCTGCCATACAACTTTTTTGCACCAATATGAATTTCTTCAAAAGTAATTATACTACGAGAATGAAAATTACACACGGTTAGTTTTATAATGACTCCGGCACTTATATGAAGTTTCAAAATGTTAGGGCCCCATTTTCGGGGGGCTGCCATACAACTTCTTTGCACCAATATGAATTTCTTCAAAACTAATTATACTACGAGGCTGAAAATTACACACGGTTAGTTATATAATGAATCGAGCACTTATATGAAGTTTCAAAATGTTAGGGCCCCATTTTCGGGGAGCTGCCATACAACTTTTTTGCACCAATATGAATTTCTTCAAAACTATTTATACTACGGGGATGAAAATTACACACGGTTAGTTTTATAATAACTCCGGCACTTATATGAAGTTTCAAAATGTTAGGGCCCCATTTTCGGGGGACTGCCATACAACTTCCTTGCACCAATATGAATTTCTTCAAAACTATTTATACTACGCGGATGAAAATTACACACGGTTAGTTATATAATGAATCGAGCACTTATATGAAGTTTCAAAATGTTAGGGCCCCATTTTCGGGGGGCTGCCATACAATTTCTTTGCACCAATATGAATTTCTTCAAAACTAATTATACTACGAGGCTGAAAATTACACACGGTTAGTTATATAATGAATCGAGCACCTATACGAAGTTTCAAAATTTTAGGGCCCCATTTTCGGGGGGCTGCCATACAAAGTTTTCGATTCAATAACTTTGAATCTAATGAAGCTACAAGGTTAAAATTAAAATTGGGCAGATAAATTAATAGGGCAAGTTACTTGGCAAAGTTGGACATCACTCGGAACTTCGGACTTTTAGGGTGGGCCAATTTTTTTTTTTTTTGTTTTTTTTTTTATTTTTTTTTTTTTTTTTTTAAGCTAAAGTTATGGGACAATGAATGAAAATTTTGTTTATTTTTTTTGTGATTATTTTTTTTTTGTTAATTTTTTATTTTTTTTTTTACGTCAAAATTATGGGGTAATGAGTTAAATGTATAAGGGAAGTAAATTACGGTTTATTTTATACACCATAGTGGGTATGCACGGGTATCTAAAAGTTGACAAGGGCAACTATAATCTTCCTCGTTTTTTAATGAGTTTGTGTGTTTCAATGTAATACTGATAAAACCAAATGCCAATATGTATTTAACTACTGGCTTAACTTAATCAAATATAAATAATACACTATTATTATGTATGAATATATAAATATTTATTTTTCTTATTTTCAATCAAATTTTTCTTTTTAAAATATGTATTCACTTTACCTCTTTACGTATTGAAATAATATAGAAATAATAAGAGCAACAAACGAATTTGTTTTTTTCTTTCAAATGAATTTTTTGGAATAGACTAAATTTAGGAATTTAAACAGAATGAAAATTGGATATTTAGTGTGTACAATTAAAATTCCGTACATCGTATATAAAATTGAATACTTGTTGAGAAATAAAATTAAATAGATGAGATGGGAAAAATAAAATAATATCTGAAAAATTTGGTTTAATTAAAAAATAAAAACACAATCAATTTAAAAATTCAATTTTAATTTTATATTTTTAGAAAAGGGAAAAAGCCGAATTGAAGTTATATAATAAATAAATTGAATAACGTTCAATTCGGCATAAAAAACCCTTTAAAAAATTATAAACATGTAGTTACTACGTTGCGTAAAACTATAAGAATAAAACAAACGTAAAACTATAATTCTAGTAAAACATAACCAAATTAAATATGTAATAAAATAAACAAAAATAAATTATTTAATATTTTTCATTGTTTAACAATAGCTGATCCACCAGTTCCACTTCAAGATTCAATGCTTTGGTGACAAGTTAAAGGGTGTGGAAAAAAAAGATAAATTAGAAATTTTTAAACATTTTAAATGAATAAAAAGATAAATTAGAGTAAAATTTTATGAATTTTCAATACTTTAAATCTAATCTACTAAAAATTTGTTGAGAAATTAATAATTTATTAAATTTATAATTGTACGTAAGGACGCAAAGAAAAGGAGGTGGATAGATATAGATTCAAGTGTATGGATAGGATCAGAATCGAAAAATAAATCGATTTGGTTATGTATGTCCATCCGTCCGTCTGTCCGTCTGTCCACACGATAACTTAAAAACTAAAAAAGCTAGGATCTTGAAATTTTCGCAAATTCGGTTTTTTGCAATAGCCGTCATCAATATTTAAATCCAGCCATATTGGTCCATAGATTCGGGTAGCTACTTCTACATGCAACTCCTTTTTTCAAATGAGCATTTCTCTGTGCCTATTACACCTGCGTGTTTGAAATTTTGCCTAAAGTAATTAGTGTTTATAATAATGATATAATGTTTAAATAACGGTCATACGGGTACCCCAGAGTTGACAGAGTCTACACTACTACACTCTTCCTCGTTTTAAAATAAAATCATATTAAAATATAAACACATATGTACAAACATAAATTTCAATACACTTGATCAACACGTGTATTGATCATATTGTATATTAAAAAGCTAATATAATTTTTGGTGTTGCCATATTGAAGACTAATGTAATTTCCTGGTTTATCAAAATATAAGATTTTAAAAACTTACATATAAAAACTTTAAAGAATTACTTTTTCTAAAAGTTATGTAAGATTTGGAAATTATTTTTTGAATATATAAAATATTTCAAGTATAACTTATACTATAATTTAATTATAATTCATATTATAATACAGGGTGTCCCGGGAATAATGTGCCATAGAACAGCAGATGATAAGGGAGTTCAAAACGACCAAAAAATTGTATGGGAAGGGGGGGTCTATCTCCAACCCATACGGAGTTAAAAGGCCTTAAAGATTCGATTTTTAAAAAAAATTATATTTTTTCACTAAATTTTTTGATGTTTTGTTTTTACCCATAAAAGCAAAAATCTAGTAGCTAAAAAAAAAATTTAAGGTGCACATTAAAGCCTGTTGAATTCTTTTTCTAATTCATAAAAAGTAATGCATATTGCTCTTCGAAATTGGAAGTTATAATGATTTAAAGGTTAAAATTATGAGCATTTTTTTAGGCATAAATTGCTTTGAACCCTATTGCTCAAAAAATTGAGCAATTACCATACCATTTTTTTTTTCTAAAAAAAATATTTGTTTCTCTACGAACATTTTGAAACTCAAATTTTATTCTATATCATAAAAGTTATAACCAAATAAAGTTTCAATAAAATACTTTTTTCCTTTAAATAAATTTCTTCAAATCATTATTTGCATTAAAAATAAACAAAATATAAAAACCAGTTTTGTTTTCAATTACAATTAACAATAATTACAAAAAATTTTCAAAGTAATCTCCTTCGTTCTGGATACAAATATTAATCCTTTTTCTTATTTCTAACTTTAGGTTAACGGACGTTGAAAGTTCTTGTCGCACTATTAATACTGCTTGATTTATTCGAGTCAGTAAATGCTCTCTCGACCTTATTTCTTCATCATAAACCAAGTTTTTCATACGACCCCATAAATAAAAATCTAGTGGAGTTATATCCGGGGATCTTGGTTGCCATCTTATAGGTCCATTTCTGCCAATCCACCTATTGGGAAAATGCTGATCCAACCATTGGTTAAGATTTATAGCGTAATGTGGTGGAGCACCATCATGCTGAAAATACATATAGGTTCTATTCAGAAGAGGAATATCGTGCATTAAATTTCCCAATTCTTGGTTTAAAAAATTTAGGTAAATGTTACTATTTAAACTAGTTTCGAAAATAAATGGGCCAACAAGATAATTGCCTATGATACCAGCCCACACATTAACGCTAAATTTATATTGCGAACTGTTTGTTCTAGTGCTATGTGGATTTTCTCGTGCCCAGGTATGTTCATTATGAAAATTAAAACATCCGTCTCTCGTAAACTGCGATTCATCAGTCCATAAAATTTGGGTTATAAATCCCATATGACTTATATCTTTGTGTTGAATCCAATGACAAAAATTTTGTCTAACAATTTTATCTCCAGCAAGTAGTTCCTGTACTGGCTGAAAATGATATGGATGGAATTTGTTTTTATTAAGAACTAGCTAATACCCGGTGCGCGTTGCTGCGCCTCTCAATGGAGGTTAAATTGAAGTTGATTTAACTGCAAAAAGTTAACACAAAACTTACACACGGTTTACACATGTAAATTTTAAAATGTATGAAAGCAATCTTTTTAAATCGATTTTTCTAGGATTATTCTAGTAATTTTTGAAACTTTCTGTAATTCAAAGCAGTACAAACTACTTTTCAAATTTTGACGTAATTTACTTCCAAAAAAAATTTTTTTGAAAAATCGTAGGATCGACTGTTAACAGACTCAACTCCATTTTCAAGTTGCTTCACACATATAAAATTTGAGGTAAACCGGTCAAATCGTTTCTAATTTAGAGTTAAGTAACGCAAAAATCTATTAAAAGCCACTGTGCTCCACTGGGTTAACGGAACTACATTTTCTCTTTCGGCAAAGCAGTATTGCGCAAAATTGGACGTAATTTGCTTCCAAATCACGAAACAAAATTTTTTTGAGGCTTTCGTCTTAGCTAAAGCAGTACTTCGCAAATTTTGACAATATTAGCTTCCAAAATTATTTTGGCCAACCGTCGGGCCGACATGGGTTAACAAATTCCAAATCTGTTAATAGTGTCAACTCAATTCTCAAAGAGCATCACGTGTACAAAATTTGAAGTCAATCGGTCGAACAGTTTCGAATTTAGAGTAAAGTATTGAAAAAACCTATAAAAAGCTGTTGGGCCGCAATGGGTTAATGGAACTCAACAAAATTTTTTTTGGGGCTTTCTTTTAAGCTAAAGCAGAATTTCGTAAAATCGGACAAAATTCGGATCCAAAATTTTTTTTGACCACCCGTCGGCCCGACATGGGTTAACAAATTCCAAAACTGTTAATAGTGTCTACTCAATTCTCAAAGAGCATCACGTATACAAAATTTGAAGTCAATCGGTCAAAGCGTTTTCATTTTAGAACAAAGAAGTTTAAATACTTGCACCACAGCCCCAACTTGGCGGTCCATTAGAGTAAAATTTTTGGGCCGCGATTTCTTTCCGTACCCAAAAACCCCTATATACAAATTTTCATGAAAATCGGCTGGGCAGTTTAGGAGTCTATTCGCTACATACAAACAAACAAACAAACAAACATACAAACAAACTTTCGCTTTTATATATATAGATTCTCCAAACTGTCATCCTCGGAATATTTAACCTAGACGAGATACGACGTACACTGATATTTGGAGAATTTCGTACCAAACTAAGAACATTATCTTGACTAGTCAATTCTTCAGTTGGCTCTCGCTCTCTTCTATGTCTTACTGTTCCGGTTTCTCGAAGCCTATTAAATGTATTTTGAAATATCCGTCGAGAAGGAGCGCGACGATTTGGAAATCTTCTAGAATATTCCTCTGCAGATCTTCTAGAATTTCCATCGCAAAATCCGTAGATATAAAGTATATCAGCATATTCTTCAAAAGAAAAATTACTCATTTTGAAATAATGTCAATAAAAATTAAAAGTTTATTGTAATAACAACTGCACACAAACTGAATATTAATGCAAAGTTTTAATCATTTAATTAAATGCATGGTATATTTGATAAAAAAAAAAATTCAAGGTGTTTTGTTTTTAAAAATACATATTCTATTTCTAACTCGTTTTTGCAAGATAAGATTTGGGAGATTGTTTTTTGTTATCATTTTCAATTATTGTTATTGTTTTTATTTGGTTATATTATAACTTTTAATTTTTTGTAATTATTGTTAATTGTAATTGAAAACAAAACTGGTTTTTATATTTTGTTTATTTTTAATGCAAATAATGATTTGAAGAAATTTATTTAAAGGAAAAAAGTATTTTATTGAAACTTTATTTGGTTATAACTTTTATGATTTTTGAGATAAGAATAAAATTTGAGTTTCAAAATGTTCGTAGAGAAACAAATATTTTTTTTAGAAAAAAACGAGGAAGAGTGTAGTAGAGTAGACTGTGTCAACTCTGGGATACCCGTATGACCATAACATATACATTAAATCATCTGGTTAATTACTTTTGGCAAAATTTAAAACTTACAGCTTTATTAAGTTTAGTGTAAAGCTCATATAAAAGAAGGGGTTGTATGGCAGCTACTCGAACCCTCTGCAGCAAACCAACCAAGTTTTTCTGTAACTTTGGCAATTACACTAAACTATTTTTGGCAAAATTTCAGACACCCAGCTTCATTAGGTGTAGTGTAATGCTCATATAAAAGAAGGAGTTGTATGGCAGCTACTCGAACCCTTTGCAGTAGACCAACCAAATTTTGCAGAAACCTTGGCCATTACACTAAACTATTTTTGGAAAAATTTCAGACACCCAGCTTTAATAGGTATAGAGTAATGCTCATATAAAATTAGAAGTTGTATGGCAGCTACTCGAACCCTCTGCAGTAGACCAACCAAATTTTGCAAAAACTTTGGCCATAAAACTAAACTAGTTTTGCCAAAATTTCAGACACGTAGCTGTAATAGGTACAGAGTAATACTCATATAAAAAAGGAAGTTGTATGTCAGCTATCCGAACCCATGAACCAAAATGGCTGGATTTAAATAGCGATGACGGCTATTGCAAGAAAACGAATTTGGGAAAATTTCAAGATCCTAGCTCCTTTAGTTTTTAAGTTATCGTGCGGACGGACAGACGGACGGACAGACGGACAGACGGACAGACGGGCAGACGGACAGACGGACAGACGGACAGACGGACGAACGGACATACATAGCTAAATCGATTTATTTTTCGATTCTGATCCGATCTATACACTTGAGTCTATATCTACCCCCCCCTCCTTCTCTGCGTCACAAACGTAATGGCAAATTTATTATACCCTTTGACTATATAGTCATACGGGTATAAAAAAGTTTTAACTAAACATTTAAATATAAACAAATTTTTTAAAGAAATTATTGGAAAAAAAATTGATATAACGATTATATTTAGATATTTTTAGGAAGAATACATATAGAAAAAATAATAAAAGATAAAAAAAATAAAATAAATTTATCTTAAAGTTTCCGTAAATAAGGAAACTTCAAAAGGCCAATTAAACTTCCATCAAAATCCATCAACAAGTGCCAGCATTTGTACGTCGAAAAGCAGAATCCTAAGAATATTTGTACCAGAATAGCTATATAAAAATAAAAAAGGTACCGTAATCTAAATTAGTTTGTAGTTCGTAGTTCGTAGTTTTCTAACTAACTAAAAATTTTTTTGCTAAACTTTTTTAATTTCTCTAAATTCCTTTTGAAAAATTAATTATAATTTCAAATTAAAATAATTTTAAGCTATTATTTGAAAACATTATCTTTTTAAATAACAAAACAAAATACAAAAAAAAACGTCTTTTAACATTTAAATAAAAATTTATAATCAGTTTTAGAAAATTTCTTGAAAAGGAAAAATTATAGTAATAAAAAAACTTATTTTGTAATGATCTTTTATAATATTTTAACATTACATAATTTTAAATTCTTCATAACATTATTAATTTTCTTTTATTTTTTATATTAATATTTTTTTAACTTTGTTTTTATCTTTATAATTTTTAGTTTTGGAAAAATATCCAAAAACTATTATTTCTGAATAGAACAAGCAATTAATATTTAATTAAGAATTAGTTTTCACTATAAATTCTTTTAAAAATTTTTATTCATTTTTGTTTATTAATACCAACTTTTAGTGACAAATTATTTTTTTTTGTGTCTAAGAGACCTATCTCTTAATGTTCCTCAGTATAAAATATAAGTTCTCATTTCAATCAACAAGATATAAAACTATTTCAAAAACATGATATTATTGCCTTTGCCCCAGAAAAGGGAGGCCCAAATAAAGATCCAATAGAAAAAACAGTGAAAAAATAAGCTGATAGTGGTTTAAAATTTTATAGTACTCCATTATGCTGGGAAAAAAATGTTGATTGCTTGGACCTTAATTAAGCTGGTAAACGTGATATAGGTTCTTTGGAATATCATATGACTACACCGAGACAGAAAAAGAGTACTTATCAAGATTTTTATAAAGAAGTCTACCAAAATCGTTTTATGATACTTGATGAGCTTCCATTACTGAGATTAAAAAACATAGCGTTAGTGACTATGACACGTTTCTTCAGAGAAAAAGCACTCTACCCGTATCTAGAATATGAGACCCATCAAATACGAAACCTTTTATATGAGTTTAATATATACAGAAAACCAAAGCAATAAATGCAATCGGTACTGCCTGGATTGCAGAATCCAGATCATGATGATTATATTATGATAAAGAAGAAATTAAATAATATCATAAACTATAATAACAAACGGGTAATAATAAAACTTAAAATGACAGATTGAATAATATAACCAAAATTAATAACAAAATAATTGAAAAGAATAAAAGTATAATTGATAAGAAGAAATTGTTTAATTAAAATATGGAATACATTGGGCAAAATTAGGTGTAAATCCAATGTTATTGTCCAAATTGAAATAAATCCAATATTATTGTCCAAATCAGAAACTGAAATTTTAGTTGAAGTGTCAGATAAATAAAATTTTCTTTATGAAAATATAAAAAAAACTTTAAAATATTCAAATTTAAAGGTTATTAGCAATGGTTCTATCTAAATGAAATTCCGTGAACTTTTAATGAAATACTTCAAAAATTATTAATTAGAGCAATAAAATTAGAAAATAGTGTAATAAAAATTTATTATAAACCAATTACAGTAAATCAAAAAACTTCCTCTTCAAAGGAAATTTCAACAGACAAAATATTTCCAGCTATTCTTCAACCTGAATTCACCAAAAAGAGAACTACAATAATATGTCAAATTATGTCAAATATGTCAAAAAGTTTCCATTCACAACGGAAAAAGTGCGGAAAAAGTATTTTCATTTACCACTGAAGAAGTTCTGAAAAACTGAATAGAAGTATACCAAAAAAAGTACGAAAAATACTGCAAGAAAGTAGAAAAACTTTCAATATACTATTGCAAAACTCTTGAATTTTTTCCAACAATTCACATTAAATTCAATAGAAACGAGGAAGAGTGTAGTAGAGTAGACTGTGTGAACTCTTGGACACCTGTATGAATGTTATATAAACCAATTACTCTACTATACTCTTCCTCTTTATATCTAATAGAGGTTTACTTACCACCATCCATATGAAATTCAGTAGAAAAGAAGTCCTTCTGTACTACTTCTGGGTTATTAGAGTAGCAACACTGGATTTACTTAATAATTTGAACAAAACATTTTTAATGTTCTTTTATTTTTCCTTTTTAAAAAATTTTCAGTTACTTATTTTTAATGTTATAATTCAACTTTCAATATTTTAATTGTTTTAATTTAAAAAAATCTTGTTCGATTTAATTTATAGATTTATAGAAATCCTTTAAAATTTAGTTTTCCTTGAAATATGACCTAATCCAGGTTAAAGGTATGGAAAAGATTAATTTCAGACTGAAATATTGGGATTAGAATTGGATTATTCTCATTTTTTATTTTTATAAAAAGAAATTTTGAGCGCTCCTATTACAGAAAAGTATTACAATCATAATTCTAAATACTAAGGTAGATCCAAAACATTTGAAAATAAATAATATTGAAAACAAAAGTAATGGAATGATCTTAATTGAAACGGCGACAACAGAAGATCGGGAAAATATCAAAAAGGTATTAGGGGAAACAATGAAAGAAGATGACATAAAAATACCAGTGATTATCAAACCCAAATTAGAAATAGCGCACATTAACCATAAATTGAGTAAGGAAGACATAGTAGAGAAGCTCTAAAAGCAAAATGCGTTTTTGTAAAGGAGCGAAAAGAAAGTGGTTAAAGTATTTAATGTAAACAAACTACAAGGAAATGTTTAACGCAATAATAGAAATTGATAAGGATATGTCTCTTAAAATAATCGCTAGTTAGAAGATTTGTATAGGACAGGAAAGGTCCAAAGTATTTAATGCGATAAACGTACCAAGGTGTTTAAATGAAATGGTTTCAAAGAAGACACAAAACTAGTGAATGCCAAAAAAAACAGAAATCAATAAGTGCATAAATTGTGTAAAATCTAATGAAAAACTCAATTTGGGTTTAGATTAAATATGTTAAAGCGAAAAATTGGACATTTGCAAATAAAGCGGTAAGAAATGAAAGAAAACAAGTTAAATAAAGATAAAAAAAAGTGTTTCTTCCTGCATAAAATATGCTTTTATCAATTCTAATACCAATAATGATACTTAATTCTAAGTTTAAAAACATAATAACATTAATGATAGTAATAGTTCTAATAATATTAGTAATGATATTATAATTCTGCAGTATCGTAGATATTAAAGATAAAAACAAGTAAAGAAACAGTCAGTCGGTGCAACCGACTTAGAAATACCCTACACCTATTTGGTTCAAATTAAATGGGAAGTTAATAAGTCATTTTAAAACCATAAAAGATTTTATTAGTTTGATCTTAAGACATGGCTAACCAAATTAACTTTATAGTACTAAAAAACATTTTCTATTTACTTTATCTATTCCAAAATATTACAAATTCTTACTCATTTATCTATTTAAAAATATTAAAAAACAAAAAAAAACTTGAAATAAATGAAAATATATTTATTTCGATTCAATTACAAAAGTTAAAAAATTTGAATTATTAAATTTTGTGATAAAAAGCTAATCAAACTCATTGACCAAACTCGACCAGAACCAATTCTCATGATACTTTCATTACTAGTAACTTACAGTTTAAATTTCATCAAAATAGCGGCATCATTTTTTGAGCTATGCTGTTTTTAAGATATATGTTTGTTAGCCCTTGAACAGAGTGAAGCAATATAGGCACATTTTTACAAAATTTTTTGAAAATGTGCTAAAAAGGGATTTAACCGTTTATTAAAAAAATATTTTGTTTTCAATTTATAAAATATTATACAAAATATGTTTTATGGTAAAGTTCTTAGCCTTTCAAAAATATAAAATTGTGAAATAAAAACGGAAATAGGAAAGAACCCTCGTGTATCAAATTTAAAGTTTCTATCTTCATAAACTTCGAAGATAAGCTTTCTAGTTTTGGGATTTTTTAAAAGGCATCTGAACCAATACTAAAATTAAGCCTAAATTTCGGGAACACATAAGAAATAGGAAATATATTCTTTGGCTTCGAAATTATACTCGTTTGGCCTCAGATCGATCAAAAGCTTCTAGAGTCCAAAGCCTATGTCCGATCTCGACCATAAGCAATTCACTCGGTAATTTAATTATTAGTAACCTAGAGTTTAAATTCATCAAAATAGCGTCATTAGTTTTTGCATTATGGTGTTTATTAGATATATTTTCGTCAGCTCTTGAACTTTTCAAAGGTTCTAGAACCCGAAACCATTGTCCGATTTAGCTCATATGCAGTCCCCGCCATACTTTCAATACTAGTTAACCCTTTACACAAGTGGAACGTTCTATCTTAATTTTAAGTTAATATTTTTATTAATTTCGATGATGCTCTTAAACCTTGGAAGGTCTAAGAGGGGTGCTGAACCATCACTCCAATCGATTTCAAATTAAGGACATACACAAGAAATAGTAAAGAACACCCTTGTGCCAAATTTAAAGCTTCTATATTTTTTCAAGCTACTATCTTTATTAATTTTAAAGATATTCTTCAAGGTCTTCAGAAATGTGTGGCTGGTCCCCGACCCACTACTCCAATGGGGCCCAAATTTCAAGGACACTATGGAAAAAGAAAGAGACACCCTGAAACCTCAAATTTGGAGGTTCTATCTTCATTGGTTCCGAAATGATGCTCGTTTGGCCTAAATTCGATCAAATAGTTCTAAGTTCCGAACCCATTGTACATTACCCACCGTACGCAATTACCGCCGTAGTTTCATTACCAGTACCCTACACCACAAATTTTATGGAGATCGTGTCATCAGTTGTTGAGTTATCGTGATTTTTTATATATGTTCGTTAGCCCTTAGACCGATTAAAAGGTCCAGAATCCGAACCCATGGGCCGATTTCGCCCATTTGCAATCCCCGCCGTACTTTCAGTCCTGGCAACCTACAGTTAAAATCTCATCAAGATAGCTCCATTATTGTTTGAGTTATCGTGCCTACGGACGGACGGACGGACGGACGGATGGACATGGCTATATCGTCTAAGGAGGTCACACTGATCACAAATATATATATGCAAGCATACTAACGTGTTTTTTTTTGTTAGCATACTAACGTGCTTGATTCTACTATGCAGAATTAGCAGAATTAATATTATTATTGTATACATTTTTTTTACATGCCTAAATTTTGGTCAAAAAAAAATAGAATATTAGTAGTATGTATATGCCGGTTCAGCGGCGGAGGAGCTTTTTTAAAGCTTTTTTAATGCCGTTTCAGCGGCAGCAGAAGCTTTTTTCGGCAGTTCTCCTAAAGTTATGCAATAAAATTGTGATAAGTAAAAAGTTTTGTGCTTTTGAGTATTTTAAATTAAGCTTAGCGGTTAGAATATCAGTTATGTTTAAATTTCAAATTGAAACAATAATAAGCTTAAACTAGTTTGAGTCTTTGAGTATTTTAAATTAAGCTTGGTTATTAGGATATCAGTTATGTTTAAATTTCAAATTAAAACAGTAATAAGCTTAAGATATTCAGCTTATTGTTCTTAATTAAATATGAAAAGTCTTTAAAGTTTGGTTTAAGTACAAAGTTAATATTATCAAAGTTTAAACTTGATTTAATATTTCCGTGAAAATTAAAAAAAAGTTTTATAAATTAAAAATATAAGCTTAAGCTATTGAGCTGAATATTTTTAATTATATATGAAAAGTTTTTCAAATTTGGTTTATACTTAATATTACAAAGCTTAATCTTGATTTAATGTTTACGTGAAAAATTTAAAAAATTCAAAGCTGATAAAGCTCGTCCGTTATGTTTGAAAAAATCGATGGAAATGTTTTGTTTGATTATTAACTTAACTGCAAAAGTTTTGAAAAAAATTAAACAAATAAACGTTTAAAATTATATTGTTAATTTTTTTTAACTTAAACTTGATCACGTTTTCAAAATTTTAAGCTTGATTTATTATTTCTGTGAAAATAGAAAAAAAGTTTTATAGGTTTTGAGTTGAATATTCTTGATTAGATATGAAAAGTTTTTATAGTTTTGGTTTAAGTACAAAGTTAATATACAAAACTAATATCAATGTTAAAATTAAAATTGAAAGACACTTTTAATGTGTGTATAATATTTGTTATTTTATTTAAACATCTTAAATTGTGATTTTTATTAAGCTAACAAAAATTTGATTTTTTTTTATTGTTTTTTTTTACAACTATAGCTCAATGGCATAATGCCCCCAAGCATATGTTTTTATGTTATCTTCAGTTACATATCTTTTATTATCTAATGAACTTAAAGCTACTTTATTTAAATTTTGTGTATAAATTGTATGTAAATATGATCTAAATATTTTCATTTCTTTAAAACAAGTTTCATTTTTTAATAAACAATTTTTATAATTATCTAATGTTAAAGAATTGACAACATATTTTTTTATTCCTTTAGCTTTTTTAATAGTTTTATTTTCATATGTTTGAAGGAAATACATTTTTTTAATCCAATAAATTCAGAAACAATTTTTCCATTAAATTCATCTTTAAAAAGACCTACTTAGAACTTTTTTATTCATTAGAGGATGTAGATGTAGCTATTTTGACATTTTTTCTTTTATCTACATTTTCCATTGTTTTACCAAAAACAGCATTATTCATTAATTTAAAATAATCTTTTTCAAAAGCATTTTTAGCCATTGACCTGTGTTCGTTGTTTAAATCAATATATTTTTTTAACCAATTGCTTTGTGTGAACTTTAGTACTATATAAATTTTTTTGAGAATCAAGCCGTTTCGAAGACACTGTTTTAAGTTTCGATAATGGATGATATATTTGCGTTTGTTTGTTAAGTCAACTAACAGTTTAGGAATTTTACCTTTCGGTGGAACTTTGTTTTCAGCACAAAAAGGAAAATCATTGTGCAAATCATGTAAATGTTGAGGGTAATCTAAATCCACTTCTAAAACGTAACCAGTTTGTGAATCATCGGCAACTGAAAGCACATCAATATTTTCAGGAGTATCAACCCACTGAAAATCTTTATGAGGTAAATATTGGATCATTGCCCATCCATATAAATTGTTGGCATCTTCATATACTATATATTTGGAAGGTTCGTTTTTTTTATAAGATTCCCCCATAAATTTATTATTTGCCACTGAATGTCTAAGTGAGCACTGACTAATTCCACCACGTATCCCTTTTTTAAAAAAATTATACATATCAACATCAGTTAGCAACTCTAATTTTATATCAGTGTATTTTAACATAGCCGCCCATGACAAACCTGGTGTAATGTAAAAATTTGCAGGATCTAAAGAATAGATTTTGGAGAATATTTTTCGAAAATTTTCAAAAACATCAGTCAAAATAAGTACATCTGTTTTAAGGTAAAGTTTAAGATAGTCCCATAAATTTTGACATTTAAACGTATTCCATACATTAACTGCATGAATGTAGTCTTCATCGGAACATGGTGTGTTTGTCATTTGATTGGTAAAATTATCTTGCGACGGTAAACATGTTTCGTCAAATCGTTCAATGGAATTTAAATACTCATAGGGAAAAACTCCCTTTCGAGTCATAAGTTTAAATTTTACAGTATTATTGAATTCTTTTTTTATATGAATCAAATCGTTTTCATTTAAATTTTTACACAATGAATCAAGGCTAGAAGCCATAAATCTGAAGCTGTCGAGAAACCGTAAATAAAATGAATGATTATTATCTATTGTAATTTTTTTAGATAATGAAATATAACGTTCTTTATTCAAAGGAATGACACCAATATGTCCATTCACTTCGAGTGGTTCGGATTTTCCCGGACGACGGCCACCCCTTGTACGTGCGCGCGGCCGCCCTTTATACATGCGCGCGTGCCCCCTTTTTTACGAGCGCACGTGCGCACTAGCGCCCGCGCGGCCCTGCTGGAATTCAAAAAGCCAAAAATCCGAAAATTTCTCCCCGTTCTGTCAAACGAACCGGAATTAGAGGAATTGAATAGAGCGCAGTTTTATTTTAAATTTTTGGGACGGGATAAAGACAAAAAAAAAATATGGCTTTATTTCAAGTAATTCCATCGATTGATATCGAATCGCAGAAAAAATTTTTGAAATAAATAAAGTTTAATATTAAAGAATTTAATTTGTTTTTTTTTTTTTTTATTTATTTTGAAAGGAAAGGAAAATTTTTTTTTCAGATACTTATGACGGTGCTAAGGGAGCCCTTGGCGCGAGGGGTCTGTATTCAAAACTAGTTTCGGTCTGTGAAGGTCCGCAAGCAGTTTGTGAAAGTCCGAAAAGGTCTGTGAAGGTCCGCAAACGGTCTGTGAAAGTCCGAAACGGTCTGTGAAGGTCCGCAAACGGTCTGTGAAAGTCCGAAACGGTCTGTGAAAGTCCGAAAACGGTTTGTGAAGGTCCGAAACGGTCTGTGAAGGTCCGAAAACGGTATGTGAAGGTCCGAAAACGGTCTGCCAAGGTCCAAAACGGTCTGTGAAGGTCCGAAACAAGGGGCCCCTTGGCGCGAGGGGCCTGTATTCAAGACTAGTTTCGGTCAGTGAAAGTCCGAAACGGTCTGTGAAAGTCCGAAAACGGTCTGTGAAGGTCCGAAAACGGTCTGTGAAGGTCTGAAGACGGTCTGTGAAGGTCCGAAAACGGTCTGTGAAGGTCCGAAACCGTCTGTGAAGGTCCGAAACGGTCTGTGAAGATCCGTTAATAGTTTTAAAAATTTACTGCTCTATAGTATATCTAGGTATCCCCATTTTTTAAAATGAAATCAGAGTTATAAATAAAAGGCTAGGTTATTAATTTTTTTTTATTATAATAAAGAACAAAATGAATTGCAACAACAACAACAGTGGTAGCAGAAAAGCTATAGTTGATTTACAATTTATTACCCATAAAAGCAAAAATCTAGTAGCTAAAAAAAAAATTTAACGTGCACATTAAAGCCTGTTGAATTCTTTTTCTAATTCATAAAAAGTAATGCATATTGCTCTTCGAAATTGGAAGTTATAATGATTTAAAGGTTAAAATTATGAGCATTTTTTTAGGCATAAATTGCTTTGAACCCTATTGCTCAAAAAATTGAGCAATTACCATACCATTTTTTTTTTCTAAAAAAAATATTTGTTTCTCTACGAACATTTTGAAACTCAAATTTTATTCTATATCATAAAAGTTATAACCAAATAAAGTTTCAATAAAATACTTTTTTCCTTTAAATAAATTTCTTCAAATCATTATTTGCATTAAAAATAAACAAAATATAAAAACCAGTTTTGTTTTCAATTACAATTAACAATAATTACAAAAAATTTTCAAAGTAATCTCCTTCGTTCTGGATACAAATATTAATCCTTTTTCTTATTTCTAACTTTAGGTTAACGGACGTTGAAAGTTCTTGTCGCACTATTAATACTGCTTGATTTATTCGAGTCAGTAAATGCTCTCTCGACCTTATTTCTTCATCATAAACCAAGTTTTTCATACGACCCCATAAATAAAAATCTAGTGGAGTTATATCCGGGGATCTTGGTTGCCATCTTATAGGTCCATTTCTGCCAATCCACCTATTGGGAAAATGCTGATCCAACCATTGCTTAACATTTATAGCGTAATGTGGTGGAGCACCATCATGCTGAAAATACATATAGGTTCTATTCAGAAGAGGAATATCGTGCATTAAATTTCCCAATTCTTGGTTTAAAAAATTTAGGTAAATGTTACTATTTAAACTAGTTTCGAAAATAAATGGGCCAACAAGATAATTGCCTATAATACCAGCCCACACATTAACACTAAATTTATATTGCGAACTGTTTGTTCTAGTGCTATGTGGATTTTCTCGTGCCCAGGTATGTTCATTATGAAAATTAAAACATCCGTCTCTCGTAAACTGCGATTCATCAGTCCATAAAATTTGGGTTATAAATCCCATATGACTTATATCTTTGTGTTGAATCCAACGACAAAAATTTTGTCTAACAATTTTATCTCCAGCAAGTAGTTCCTGTACTGGCTGAAAATGATATGGATGGAATTTGTTTTTATTAAGAATTCTCCAAACTGTCATCCTCGGAATATTTAACCTAGACGAGATACGACGTACACTGATATTTGGAGAATTTCGTACCAAACTAAGAACATTATCTTGACTAGTCAATTCTTCAGTTGGCTCTCGCTCTCTTCTATGTCTTACTGTTCCGGTTTCTCGAAGCCTATTAAATGTATTTTGAAATATCCGTCGAGAAGGAGCGCGACGATTTGGAAATCTTCTAGAATATTCCTCTGCAGATCTTCTAGAATTTCCATCGCAAAATCCGTAGATATAAAGTATATCAGCATATTCTTCAAAAGAAAAATTACTCATTTTGAAATAATGTCAATAAAAATTAAAAGTTTATTGTAATAACAACTGCACACAAACTGAATATTAATGCAAAGTTTTAAACATTTAATTAAATGCATGGTATATTTGATAAAAAAAAAAATTCAAGGTGTTTTGTTTTTAAAAATACATATTCTATTTCTAAGTCGTTTTTGCAAGATAAGATTTGGGAGATTGTTTTTTGTTATCATTTTCAATTATTGTTATTGTTTTTATTTGGTTATATTATAACTTTTAATTTTTTGTAATTATTGTTAATTGTAATTGAAAACAAAACTGGTTTTTATATTTTGTTTATTTTTAATGCAAATAATGATTTGAAGAAATTTATTTAAAGGAAAAAAGTATTTTATTGAAACTTTATTTGGTTATAACTTTTATGATTTTTGAGATAAGAATAAAATTTGAGTTTCAAAATGTTCGTAGAGAAACAAATATTTTTTTTAGAAAAAAACGAGGAAGAGTGTAGTAGAGTAGACTGTGTCAACTCTGGGATACCCGTATGACCATAACATATACATTAAATCATCTGGTTAATTACTTTTGGCAAAATTTAAAACTTACAGCTTTATTAAGTTTAGTGTAAAGCTCATATAAAAGAAGGGGTTTTTTTTTTTTTTTTTTTTCTTTATTTATAAAAACAGAAGAATATAAATTTGTATACAATTTAGTTTAGTTTAATTATAAGTTAGTGATTTAGTAAATCTGCAATATTTTGTAATCCATTAGTTTTTTTACGACTGTATAGCATAATTAAATGCTGTTAGTCTAATTATTTTATAAAATATAGTTTGACTTTAATTTATAATACTTTTTTTTGAAAATTTACATTTAATTTTTTTATATTTACAATCCTTATTTTATTATATTATTCATTATTCCCAAAAAAGAAAATTTTTTTTAAGTAAACGTTACCTACGCTCTTTTAGCATTAAAAAATAGAATATGTTTAAAAAGTAAATTAATTAACTTAAGACACTAGGACTGATTATTTGATGAAAGAATATATTGTACTATTTCTTTTTTATAGTGACATATATCAGTGATTGCTTTGGTAGCAGAAGGCAATTCATTAAAGGCTTTTAAACAGTTATAGAGACAATTTTTCTTTTGTTGTTCTGTTTTAAAAAGTGATAAGTAGAAGTTGGTTTTGTTTCTAGTATTGTGGTTGTGAATGTCGATCATACGGTTGAGAATGAAATGATGTTTGATTTTATTGTTAATAATTTTAAAGGCAGTGAGGAAAAGTTCTTTTTTACAAATATTCGCAAAACTTAGATATTTATGAGTATAAAGCGATGCAGAAGGAAATCTTATTGGCAATCCATGTATTGTTTTGATGGCTTTCTTATTCAAAATATCTAATTTTTTTAGTAAATATTGAGATGAGCCGCTCCAAAGTGGATTTAGAAACATTAAGTTTGACACAATATAGGAAGAATAAATAACAAATAAAGCTTTTTCAGTCAAAAAATTGCGTAACCTTTTTATGATAAAAACGTAGGGGGTTATTTTTTTGGATACATAATCGATATGTTCGTCCCATTTTAGACTTTTATCTAATACTAAACCTAAATAGGTAAATTTATTGACAACTTCAATTAACGAATTACTAAATGTAAAATTGGTGCTTTGAAATTTTTTATTGTCAAATAGTATTATTTTGGTTTTACTTATGTTAAGCGAAAGTTTATGCTTTTCTAACCATATGTTGATTGTACAAAGGTCCATATCTATTGCTCTTTTTAATTCGTTTTCACTATCTACAGCATATTTTAGCACAGCATCATCAGCGTACAGTTGCAATGATCCGTGCAAGCTGAGTTTACATATATCATTTATATAGAGTTTAAAGAGGTCCGGACCTAAGATTGAACCTTGGGGGACCCCCTTTATCACATTGTTTAGATTACTGAAACTATTATTTATTCGGACTTTCTGTTTACGATTTAGTAAATATGATTTAAAGAAATTAATGTGTTCAGTAGAAACGCCCAACTGAGAAAATTTGTGAATCAGAATTTCGTAGTCAACGCAGTCGAATGCTTTACTTAAATCAAGAAAAATACAGCCCACATATTTCTTAGAATCAATATTTTTGCTAATGAAGTCGGTTAAGTTTAGACAGGCTGCTACTGTATTTGAGTTTTTTTCAAAACCAAATTGATTTACGCTTAGAATCCCATTATCTGACATAAATTTGTTTAAACGACTTTTTATAATTGTTTCAAAGATTTTAGAGAAAGTACTAAGGATCGAGATTGGTCTATAGTTGGACTGATTTGTTGCATCTCCGCTTTTAAAAATAGGTGTAACTATTGCAGTTTTCAACGCGTCTGGAAAAACTTTTGTGTTAAAAGATAAATTTATAAATTTTACAATAATTGGGACCAGACGGTTTGAATACGTTTTTATAAATTTAGCTGATATCTTGTCATATCCCGTAGCGGCTGAGGATTTAAGATTTTTGATGGCCTCATTAACTTCCTCAGGCGTGGTAGAATCAAGACTGAATGTTGTAAAAGTTTCGTTGGGTGAATATAAATCTAAATATTCATAGTCAATGGGTTCATCTGGAATTTTTAAATCATTAGTTACGTTGATAAAATAGTTGTTCATAGTATCAGCAATTTCCTGTTCTTTATCATATACGTTATCGTTATAATTAATGGTTTTTATGGTTTGGTTATTAAAAGTTTGAGTGTTATTAAATAACATTTGCTTGTATAATCCCCATAGTTTTTTGCCATTACTAGGATTTTGCGTTATGACGTTTGAGCAATAATTCTTTTTTGCGTTCAAAATTAACTTAGATACTTTGGATTTATAATGTAAATACAAATTTACGATATGAGTATCACTCGGGTATTTTTTTTTGAATTTTAGGTAAGAATTGCGAATTTTCATATTTTCGCGGATTTCATCTGTCATCCAAATGCTTTTGTTGTTATTAAATTTCGACGATCGAATTGTTTTTGCATTCACTTCTATCAAAGTGGTCAGTTTTTGAACTACCTCATTAAAAGAATTTAAGTTGTGAATATTATTCCAGAGTTCGTTTTTATCAATATTGTCATAATCTAAAACAATTTTATGGGAATTAATTTTTTCTCTTATTGGCTTGAAATCTATACTGATAAAAAGCATTTGGTGATCAGATAAAATTGTGTCTAAAACATGAAAATTGTATTTCAATTCTAATATGTCTGAAATAAAATGATCTATGATCGTTCTTGTGGTATTACTTACTCTAGTTGCATATTCGGGTGAAATTTTGTTAAGAATTATAAATCCGTTCCTATGTATCAAATTAATATAGTCTTTAATATTTGTGTCATTTTTTAATATATTTAGATTAATGTCACCGACAATAATTGTCCTCTTATGCGTAAGAAGGTTTTCTAGTTTTTCTATAAATGTATCATAATTCGTTCCGTGGGACCTATAAATAGCAAATATATTTAGATTATGTTTAAGTAGTTTAATTCCTAAAATATTTGAATTTTGAAATTCCTCCTTATATATACAGCAGCTACTAATCTTATTATTTATATATATTGCAACGCCCCCATACCTGTTTTCCCTGTTACAAAAATATGATACATATCCTGGTAAGTTAAAAAATTTATTTTCACTCTCATGCAACCATATTTCCGACAGTACAATCACATCGATATTTACACTATATTAATTTATTAGCGATTCTAGATCATATAATTTGTTTCTAATACTTTGAATATTTAGGTATATAATATTAAAATTGTTACTATAAGAATTGTCTACTAATTTGCCCATGTCTGTGTAGTATTGCACTTGAACATCATTATTCAAATCAATAATGTTTTGGTTTCTATCTATCTCTATCTCTTCCATTAATTAATTCGGGTATGAAAAGCATGTGAGAAAAAAAAATTTTAAAAATAAATGATTTATTAGTGCAATAGATAGAGTTAGATAGATTCTTTTTTTTTTTTTCAGTGCTCACCAAATTTGACAGTTCTATCATTTCCGTAATCAGTGTCTTTAAATTAATTATTAGTTCAAGGTTGTACTTTCTTTTGTTATTTAAAAAATTAAAAATAAGTAAAATAAGATAATGTTTAAAAAAATTATAACTTAGTGTAAAATATAAAAGAAATTTTAGTAGAAAAAAAATTAAAGAATTAATTAAGTATAAGTATTTAAATATAAGTAGAAAAAAATATAATTTATATAAGCGTGTTTTTGTTAAAAAAAAAAAAAACTTTTTTTAGCTTAGGTTGTTGTTTAAATTAAATAAATTTTCATTATGTAGGAATATATTAAGTGAATTATTGTTTAAGTGAATTATATAATTGTATGTTTTGTAACTTAAAAAATAAATAATTGTTTTCATAATAATAAATAAAATATGTGGAGATAACACGATTGTAAAAAAATAATTTTTTGTTTTTGTTAATTATTATAAGTTTTTGTAAAAAATATAGTAATATGCTTTGAAATATATACAAGTAATAATAAATTAAATTGATTAAAGTAAAATGATTGAAAAAAAAAAAAATTTTTATGCGTATAATAGTATAAAATGAGGTTATGTATATAATGTTATAAAGTTGTATGTATATAATAATATAAAATAAAGTTATTAAAAAATTTAATCGAAAAAAAATTCGTAATTGATTGTTAGGATAATTATTAATTGTTAAAAAAATTTTTGTAAGAATGTTAGAATACTTAAAATAAAATAAAGCTAAAAATTTATTTAATAAATCTAGTGTTTTAGTATAACTATTAGTGTTAAATTTCAAGCGTTTTTTTAATAAATAATATATCGTTGATGGAAGATAAATTGTAAACTTTGCTAACCTTGCTCTTGCGGAGATAAATTTTACTATCCTTGACCCACAGAAACTCGAAGTTGTGTGAATTTTTGATTTTTTTTGCCTCTTTATAGAGTTTTGCCTGAAATGGAGTGAGATGGTGCCGAAAAAATATTTCTTTATTCCTATGAGGTTGTATATTTAATTCTTCAGTTAAAAGATGAACATATTTTCGCTTTTTCTCCATCAACTCGCTTTTTATTGCTTCAGAAGCCAGTTCCACAACATAAAGCTCATTAACCACTTCATTTCTTTCAATTATTTGTTTTTGTTTGATTCTAGTAACACTTTTCAGACCAGTTTTGTCAATATTAGCACCAATTTTTTCAGCAATAGCTAATACTGTATCTGTTGGGTTTGGTAGATTAGCGGGAAGTCCGGCAATAACTATATTATTTTTGATCTTTTTTTGTTGATCTTCATCCAAGATTGATTCATAATTATTCAGCTTCCTTTCTAGTTCAGATGATTTATCTTCTACGGCTTTAACACGTATCTTTAATTCTTGATTTTCTTCCTGCAGATTTTTATTTTGTTTAATAATGTCCCTCATCTCTGAGTAGAAAAATTTATTTGATTTGTGTATTTCAACTACTACCGATCCAAGAGCTTGCCAATATTTTGCCATATTATCCATTGAATAATCTGATAGGTCGAATGTGGATAATTTTTCAACAGCGCTTTCTTCACAATTATTTTTAGATTTGTCTGTTGCACCTCTAGCAGAAATTTTCACAGTATCGTTTATATCGCATTCACTATCAGATTCATCCGCCGAAATTACCATTGATTCATTATTATTAGTTGGACAGCTTTTGCATGTCCAAGCCACATTTCCTGTTTTCACCGCGTTAAACAGTGAATTATTCACGTCAGCACATTTTACATGATAGAATTTATGACAAACACTACATTGAATTCCTCTGGAATTACCTGTAATATTTCTCTTACAACTTGGACAATTTTTGGTCATTTTGCGGCACCAGCTTTATAATTCTATTTAACTTGTTAGACTTTAGACTTAATGTTTATGTTTAATTTTAATTCTATTTTATTATATTAATTTTATTATATATAAATATTTTTTAGTATTTACTTTAGTAATATTTAATATTATTATTTTAAAATTATTAATAATATTTAATTTTTAATTTTATTATTTTATATTATATGGAGCGAAAAAAACTTGCGTCTTTCCACTTTGACAACTGTCAAACTTTCCATTGTTGTATGGCAGCTACTCGAACCCTCTGCAGCAAACCAACCAAGTTTTTCTGTAACTTTGGCAATTACACTAAACTATTTTTGGCAAAATTTCAGACACCCAGCTTCATTAGGTGTAGTGTAATGCTCATATAAAAGAAGGAGTTGTATGGCAGCTACTCGAACCCTTTGCAGTAGACCAACCAAATTTTGCAGAAACCTTGGCCATTACACTAAACTATTTTTGGAAAAATTTCAGACACCCAGCTTTAATAGGTATAGAGTAATGCTCATATAAAATTAGAAGTTGTATGGCAGCTACTCGAACCCTCTGCAGTAGACCAACCAAATTTTGCAAAAACTTTGGCCATAAAACTAAACTAGTTTTGCCAAAATTTCAGACACGTAGCTGTAATAGGTACAGAGTAATACTCATATAAAAAAGGAAGTTGTATGTCAGCTATCCGAACCCATGAACCAAAATGGCTGGATTTAAATAGCGATGACGGCTATTGCAAGAAAACGAATTTGGGAAAATTTCAAGACCCTAGCTCCTTTAGTTTTTAAGTTATCGTGCGGACGGACGGACGGACGGACATACATAGCTAAATCGATTTATTTTTCGATTCTGATCCGATCTATACACTTGAGTCTATATCTACCCCCCTCCTTCTCTGCGTCACAAACGTAATGGCAAATTTATTATACCCTTTGACTATATAGTCATACGGGTATAAAAAAGTTTTAACTAAACATTTAAATATAAACAAATTTTTTAAAGAAATTATTGGAAAAAAAATTGATATAACGATTATATTTAGAAATTTTTAGGAAGAATACATATAGAAAAAATAATAAAAGATAAAAAAAATAAAATAAATTTATCTTAAAGTTTCCGTAAATAAGGAAACTTCAAAAGGCCAATTAAACTTCCATCAAAATCCATCAACAAGTGCCAGCATTTGTACGTCGAAAAGCAGAATCCTAAGAATATTTGTACCAGAATAGCTATATAAAAATAAAAAAGGTACCGTAATCTAAATTAGTTTGTAGTTCGTAGTTCGTAGTTTTCTAACTAACTAAAAATTTTTTTGCTAAACTTTTTTAATTTCTCTAAATTCCTTTTGAAAAATTAATTATAATTTCAAATTAAAATAATTTTAAGCTATTATTTGAAAACATTATCTTTTTAAATAACAAAACAAAATACAAAAAAAAACGTCTTTTAACATTTAAATAAAAACTAGTATCGCCCTGTGCTCGAAATTCGAGCTATTTTTGCTTTTAAGTTAACATATAAAATTCGTTTTGTGTAAATTAAAACATAATAAAAATTATGCTAACAGTGTTGTCAACAATTCTTGCGCTTGAAATTTGCTTAAAACAAATTTATAATTTTTCTTAATTATTAAAACATTGTTAAGTACCGATTTTTGAGTTTTATTTCTATAGCTTAAGCCGGTTGAAAGAGAGGATAAATTGGTACAGTTAAATTAAATTAAAATTCTAAATACATATAAATATTATTCTAATAAATACATATTTCTAAACATATACATATATTTATTGAAATCAAGAACCCAAAATTCGAGTTAATGCTGTCCTTCATATAGCAAACCGTACTTTTTTTAAAAAATTTTAGTACGATTTGAGCTATGTTGTACGTATTCTCTTTTAAATTCTACTAATTAAAAAAACTCTATGAATACATAATAGGTATGTACAACAAAATTAAACATATCATAATTTATAAGTTTAGTATTATATAATATTGAAACTGCCAGAAGTACAAATAATAGTCAAGTTGACCGAAGTCTTTTTTTAAATCTCAATCTTATAAAGTACTTATCAAGATTTTTATAAAGAAGTCTACCAAAATCGTTTTATGATACTTGATGAGCTTCCATTACTGAGATTAAAAAACATAGCGTTAGTGACTATGACACGTTTCTTCAGAGAAAAAGCACTCTACCCGTATCTAGAATATGAGACCCAATAAATACGAAACCTTTTATATGAGTTTAATATATACAGAAAACCAAAGCAATAAATGCAATCGGTACTGCCTGGATTGCAGAATCCAGATCATGATGATTATATTATGATAAAGAAAAAATTAAATAATATCATAAACTATAATAACAAACGGGTAATAATAAAACTTAAAATGACAGATTGAATAATATAACCAAAATTAATAACAAAATAATTGAAAAGAATAAAAGTATAATTGATAAGAAGAAATTGTTTAATTAAAATATGGAATACATTGGGCAAAATTAGGTGTAAATCCAATGTTATTGTCCAAATTGAAATAAATCCAATATTATTGTCCAAATCAGAAACTGAAATTTTAGTTGAAGTGTCAGATAAATAAAATTTTCTTTATGAAAATATAGAAAAAACTTTAAAATATTCAAATTTAAAGGTTATTAGCAATGGTTCTATCTAAATGAAATTCCGTGAACTTTTAATGAAATACTTCAAAAATTATTAATTAGAGCAATAAAATTAGAAAATAGTGTAATAAAAATTTATTATAAACCAATTACAGTAAATCAAAAAACTTCCTCTTCAAAGGAAATTTCAACAGACAAAATATTTCCGGCTATTCTTCAACCTGAATTCACCAAAAAGAGAACTACAATAATATGTCAAATTATGTCAAATATGTCAAAAAGTTTCCATTCACAACGGAAAAAGTGCGGAAAAAGTATTTTCATTTACCACTGAAGAAGTTCTGAAAAACTGAATAGAAGTATACCAAAAAAAGTACGAAAAATACTGCAAGAAAGTAGAAAAACTTTCAATATACTATTGCAAAACTCTTGAATTTTTTCCAACAATTCACATTAAATTCAATAGAAACGAGGAAGAGTGTAGTAGAGTAGACTGTGTCAACTCTTGGACACCTGTATGAATGTTATATAAACCAATTACTCTACTATACTCTTCCTCTTTATATCTAATAGAGGTTTACTTACCACCATCCATATGAAATTCAGTAGAAAAGAAGTCCTTCTGTACTCCTTCTGGGTTATTAGAGTAGCAACACTGGATTTACTTAATAATTTGAACAAAACATTTTTAATGTTCTTTTATTTTTCCTTTTTAAAAAATTTTCAGTTACTTATTTTTAATGTTATAATTCAACTTTCAATATTTTAATTGTTTTAATTTAAAAAAATCTTGTTCGATTTAATTTATAGATTTATAGAAATCCTTTAAAATTTAGTTTTCCTTGAAATATGACCTAATCCAGGTTAAAGGTATGGAAAAGATTAATTTCAGACTGAAATATTGGGATTAGAATTGGATTATTCTCATTTTTTATTTTTATAAAAAGAAATTTTGAGCGCTCCTATTACAGAAAAGTATTACAATCATAATTCTAAATACTAAGGTAGATCCAAAACATTTGAAAATAAATAATATTGAAAACAAAAGTAATGGAATGATCTTAATTGAAACGGCGACAACAGAAGATCGGGAAAATATCAAAAAGGTATTAGGGGAAACAATGAAAGAAGATGACATAAAAATACCAGTGATTATCAAACCCAAATTAGAAATAGCGCACATTAACCATAAATTGAGTAAGGAAGACATAGTAGAGAAGCTCTAAAAGCAAAACGCGTTTTTGTAAAGGAGCGAAAAGAAAGTGGTTAAAGTATTTAATGTAAACAAACTACAAGGAAATGTTTAACGCAATAATAGAAATTGATAAGGATATGTCTCTTAAAATAATCGCTAGTTAGAAGATTTGTATAGGACAGGAAAGGTCCAAAGTATTTAATGCGATAAACGTTCCAAGGTGTTTAAATGAAATGGTTTCAAAGAAGACACAAAACTAGTGAATGCCAAAAAAAACAGAAATCAATAAGTGCATAAATTGTGTAAAATCTAATGAAAAACTCAATTTGGGTTTAGATTAAATATGTTAAAGCGAAAAATTGGACATTTGCAATTAAAGCGGTAAGAAATGAAAGAAAACAAGTTAAATAAAGATAAAAAAAAGTGTTTCTTCCTGCATAAAATATGCTTTTATCAATTCTAATACCAATAATGATAAACATAATTCTAAGTTTAAAAACATAATAACATTAATGATAGTAATAGTTCTAATAATATTAGTAATGATATTATAATTCTGCAGTATCGTAGATATTAAAGATAAAAACAAGTAAAGAAACAGTCAGTCGGTGCAACCGACTTAGAAATACCCTACACCTATTTGGTTCAAATTAAATGGGAAGTTAATAAGTCATTTTAAAACCATAAAAGATTTTATTAGTTTGATCTTAAGACATGGCTAACCAAATTAACTTTATAGTACTAAAAAACATTTTCTATTTACTTTATCTATTCCAAAATATTACAAATTCTTACTCATTTATCTATTTAAAAATATTAAAAAACAAAAAAAAACTTGAAATAAATGAAAATATATTTATTTCGATTCAATTACAAAAGTTAAAAAATTTGAATTATTAAATTTTGTGATAAAAAGCTAATCAAACTCATTGACCAAACTCGACCAGAACCAATTCTCATGATACTTTCATTACTAGTAACTTACAGTTTAAATTTCATCAAAATAGCGGCATCATTTTTTGAGCTATGCTGTTTTTAAGATATATGTTTGTTAGCCCTTGAACAGAGTGAAGCAATATAGGCACATTTTTACAAAATTTTTTGAAAATGTGCTAAAAAGGGATTTAACCGTTTATTAAAAAAATATTTTGTTTTCAATTTATAAAATATTATACAAAATATGTTTTATGGTAAAGTTCTTAGCCTTTCAAAAATATAAAATTGTGAAATAAAAACGGAAATAGGAAAGAACCCTCGTGTATCAAATTTAAAGTTTCTATCTTCATAAACTTCGAAGATAAGCTTTCTAGTTTTGGGATTTTTTAAAAGGCATCTGAACCAATACTAAAATTAAGCCTAAATTTCGGGAACACATAAGAAATAGGAAATATATTCTTTGGCTTCGAAATTATACTCGTTTGGCCTCAGATCGATCAAAAGCTTCTAGAGTCCAAAGCCTATGTCCGATCTCGACCATAAGCAATTCACTCGGTAATTTAATTATTAGTAACCTAGAGTTTAAATTCATCAAAATAGCGTCATTAGTTTTTGCATTATGGTGTTTATTAGATATATTTTCGTCAGCTCTTGAACTTTTCAAAGGTTCTAGAACCCGAAACCATTGTCCGATTTAGCTCATATGCAGTCCCCGCCATACTTTCAATACTAGTTAACCCTTTACACAAGTGGAACGTTCTATCTTAATTTTAAGTTAATATTTTTATTAATTTCGATGATGCTCTTAAACCTTGGAAGGTCTAAGAGGGGTACTGAACCATCACTCCAATCGATTTCAAATTAAGGGCATACACAAGAAATAGTAAAGAACACCCTTGTGCCAAATTTAAAGCTTCTATATTTTTTCAAGCTACTATCTTTATTAATTTTAAAGATATTCTTCAAGGTCTTCAGAAATGTGTGGCTGGTCCCCGACCCACTACTCCAATGGGGCCCAAATTTCAAGGACACTATGGAAAAAGAAAGAGACACCCTGAAACCTCAAATTTGGAGGTTCTATCTTCATTGGTTCCGAAATTATGCTCGTTTGGCCTAAATTCGATCAAATAGTTCTAAGTTACGAACCCATTGTACATTACCCACCGTACGCAATTACCGCCGTAGTTTCATTACCAGTACCCTACACCACAAATTTTATGGAGATCGTGTCATCAGTTGTTGAGTTATCGTGATTTTTTATATATGTTCGTTAGCCCTTAGACCGATTAAAAGGTCCAGAATCCGAACCCATGGGCCGATTTCGCCCATTTGCAATCCCCGCCGTACTTTCAGTCCTGGCAACCTACAGTTAAAATCTCATCAAGATAGCTCCATTATTGTTTGAGTTATCGTGCCTACGGACGGACGGACGGACGGACGGATGGACATGGCTATATCGTCTAAGGAGGTCACACTGATCACAAATATATATATGCAAGCATACTAACGTGTTTTTTTTTGTTAGCATACTAACGTGCTTGATTCTACTATGCAGAATTAGCAGAATTAATATTATTATTGTATACATTTTTTTTACATGCCTAAATTTTGGTCAAAAAAAAATAGAATATTAGTAGTATGTATATGCCGGTTCAGCGGCGGAGGAGCTTTTTTAAAGCTTTTTTAATGCCGTTTCAGCGGCAGCAGAAGCTTTTTTCGGCAGTTCTCCTAAAGTTATGCAATAAAATTGTGATAAGTAAAAAGTTTTGTGCTTTTGAGTATTTTAAATTCTGTGGAAAATATCCAAAACTTGATAACCGCAAAATTACAGTTTTTCAATAAACGTGTTTGAAAATTTTTAAAAATATTTTGTGACACAAAATGTTTATTTAAAACATTATTAATAACCATAAAATAACTTGCTGTTGGTTTTGTAATAATAGATTTTTGGAATTGATGTTTTGTTCTTTTTTTAAGTTGATTTAGCTATTTTACTAGAAGAGCAAGAAGGTTAGAAATCATGTTTTGGCAAATTATGAAAATTATCTTCCCATCTTAAGTCTCCCATCTTATAAACTTTTGAGGGATTTTTAATTAAATAAACGCTTATTTATTGTTGGCAGTGCAAAGATTTGATGTTAAACAGTCCACTTCAAATGTTATCTCAAAAAGGGAAAAATTACGCTTATCAAGTTTTGGATATTTTCCACAGAATTAAGCTTAGCGGTTAGAATATCAGTTATGTTTAAATTTCAAATTGAAACAATAATAAGCTTAAACTAGTTTGAGTCTTTGAGTATTTTAAATTAAGCTTGGTTATTAGGATATCAGTTATGTTTAAATTTCAAATTAAAACAGTAATAAGCTTAAGATATTCAGCTTATTGTTCTTAATTAAATATGAAAAGTCTTTAAAGTTTGGTTTAAGTACAAAGTTAATATTATCAAAGTTTAAACTTGATTTAATATTTCCGTGAAAATTAAAAAAAAGTTTCAAAATTAAAAATATAAGCTTAAGCTATTGAGCTGAATATTTTTAATTATATATGAAAAGTTTTTCAAATTTGGTTTATACTTAATATTACAAAGTTTAATCTTGATTTAATGTTTACGTGAAAAATTTAAAAAATTCAAAGCTGATAAAGCTCGTCCGTTATGTTTGAAAAAATCGATGGAAATGTTTTGTTTGATTATTAACTTAACTGCAAAAGTTTTGAAAAAAATTAAACAAATAAACGTTTAAAATTATATTGTTAATTTTTTTTAACTTAAACTTGATCACGTTTTCAAAATTTTAAGCTTGATTTATTATTTCTGTGAAAATAGAAAAAAAGTTTTATAGGTTTTGAGTTGAATATTCTTGATTAGATATGAAAAGTTTTTATAGTTTTGGTTTAAGTACAAAGTTAATATACAAAACTAATATCAATGTTAAAATTAAAATTGAAAGACACTTTTAATGTGTGTATAATATTTGTTATTTTATTTAAACATCTTAAATTGTGATTTTTATTAAGCTAACAAAAATTTGATTTTTTTTTATTGTTTTTTTTTACAACTATAGCTCAATGGCATAATGCCCCCAAGCATATGTTTTTATGTTATCTTCAGTTACATATCTTTTATTATCTAATGAACTTAAAGCTACTTTATTTAAATTTTGTGTATAAATTGTATGTAAATATGATCTAAATATTTTCATTTCTTTAAAACAAGTTTCATTTTTTAATAAACAATTTTTATAATTATCTAATGTTAAAGAATTGACAACATATTTTTTTATTCCTTTAGCTTTTTTAATAGTTTTATTTTCATATGTTTGAAGGAAATACATTTTTTTAATCCAATAAATTCAGAAACAATTTTTCCATTAAATTCATCTTTAAAAAGACCTACTTAGAACTTTTTTATTCATTAGAGGATGTAGATGTAGCTATTTTGACATTTTTTCTTTTATCTACATTTTCCATTGTTTTACCAAAAACAGCATTATTCATTAATTTAAAATAATCTTTTTCAAAAGCATTTTTAGCCATTGACCTGTGTTCGTTGTTTAAATCAATATATTTTTTTAACCAATTGCTTTGTGTGAACTTTAGTACTATATAAATTTTTTTGAGAATCAAGCAGTTTCGAAGACACTGTTTTAAGTTTCGATAATGGATGATATATTTGCGTTTGTTTGTTAAGTCAACTAACAGTTTAGGAATTTTACCTTTCGGTGGAACTTTGTTTTCAGCACAAAAAGGAAAATCATTGTGCAAATCATGTAAATGTTGAGGGTAATCTAAATCCACTTCTAAAACGTAACCAGTTTGTGAATCATCGGCAACTGAAAGCACATCAATATTTTCAGGAGTATCAACCCACTGAAAATCTTTATGAGGTAAATATTGGATCATTGCCCATCCATATAAATTGTTGGCATCTTCATATACTATATATTTGGAAGGTTCGTTTTTTTTATAAGATTCCCCCATAAATTTATTATTTGCCACTGAATGTCTAAGTGAGCACTGACTAATTCCACCACGTATCCCTTTTTTAAAAAAATTATACATATCAACATCAGTTAGCAACTCTAATTTTATATCAGTGTATTTTAACATAGCCGCCCATGACAAACCTGGTGTAATGTAAAAATTTGCAGGATCTAAAGAATAGATTTTGGAGAATATTTTTCGAAAATTTTCAAAAACATCAGTCAAAATAAGTACATCTGTTTTAAGGTAAAGTTTAAGATAGTCCCATAAATTTTGACATTTAAACGTATTCCATACATTAACTGCATGAATGTAGTCTTCATCGGAACATGGTGTGTTTGTCATTTGATTGGTAAAATTATCTTGCGACGGTAAACATGTTTCGTCAAATCGTTCAATGGAATTTAAATACTCATAGGGAAAAACTCCCTTTCGAGTCATAAGTTTAAATTTTACAGTATTATTGAATTCTTTTTTTATATGAATCAAATCGTTTTCATTTAAATTTTTACACAATGAATCAAGGCTAGAAGCCATAAATCTGAAGCTGTCGAGAAACCGTAAATAAAATGAATGATTATTATCTATTGTAATTTTTTTAGATAATGAAATATAACGTTCTTTATTCAAAGGAATGACACCAATATGTCCATTCACTTCGAGTGGTTCGGATTTTCCCGGACGACGGCCGCCCCTTGTACGTGCGCGCGGCCGCCCTTTATACATGCGCGCGTGCCCCCTTTTTTACGAGCGCACGTGCGCACTAGCGCCCGCGCGGCCCTGCTGGAATTCAAAAAGCCAAAAATCCGAAAATTTCTCCCCGTTCTGTCAAACGAACCGGAATTAGAGGAATTGAATAGAGCGCAGTTTTATTTTAAATTTTTGGGACGGGATAAAGACAAAAAAAAAATATGGCTTTATTTCAAGTAATTCCATCGATTGATATCGAATCGCAGAAAAAATTTTTGAAATAAATAAAGTTTAATATTAAAGAATTTAATTTGTTTTTTTTTTTTTTTATTTATTTTGAAAGGAAAGGAAAATTTTTTTTTCAGATACTTATGACGGTGCTAAGGGAGCCCTTGGCGCGAGGGGTCTGTATTCAAAACTAGTTTCGGTCTGTGAAGGTCCGCAAGCAGTTTGTGAAAGTCCGAAAAGGTCTGTGAAGGTCCGCAAACGGTCTGTGAAAGTCCGAAACGGTCTGTGAAGGTCCGCAAACGGTCTGTGAAAGTCCGAAACGGTCTGTGAAAGTCCGAAAACGGTTTGTGAAGGTCCGAAACGGTCTGTGAAGGTCCGAAAACGGTCTGCCAAGGTCCAAAACGGTCTGTGAAGGTCCGAAACAAGGGGCCCCTTGGCGCGAGGGGCCTGTATTCAAGACTAGTTTCGGTCTGTGAAAGTCCGAAACGGTCTGTGAAAGTCCGAAAACGGTCTGTGAAGGTCCGAAAACGGTTTGTGAAGGTCTGAAGACGGTCTGTGAAGGTCCGAAAACGGTCTGTGAAGGTCCGAAACCGTCTGTGAAGGTCCGAAACGGTCTGTGAAGATCCGTTAATAGTTTTAAAAATTTACTGCTCTATAGTATATCTAGGTATCCCCATTTTTTAAAATGAAATCAGAGTTATAAATAAAAGGCTAGGTTATTAATTTTTTTTTATTATAATAAAGAACAAAATGAATTGCAACAACAACAACAGTGGTAGCAGAAAAGCTATAGTTGATTTACAATTTATTACCCATAAAAGCAAAAATTTAGTAGCTAAAAAAAAAATTTAACGTGCACATTAAAGCCTGTTGAATTCTTTTTCTAATTCATAAAAAGTAATGCATATTGCTCTTCGAAATTGGAAGTTATAATGATTTAAAGGTTAAAATTATGAGCATTTTTTTAGGCATAAATTGCTTTGAACCCTATTGCTCAAAAAATTGAGCAATTACCATACCATTTTTTTTTTCTAAAAAAAATATTTGTTTCTCTACGAACATTTTGAAACTCAAATTTTATTCTATATCATAAAAGTTATAACCAAATAAAGTTTCAATAAAATACTTTTTTCCTTTAAATAAATTTCTTCAAATCATTATTTGCATTAAAAATAAACAAAATATAAAAACCAGTTTTGTTTTCAATTACAATTAACAATAATTACAAAAAATTTTCAAAGTAATCTCCTTCGTTCTGGATACAAATATTAATCCTTTTTCTTATTTCTAACTTTAGGTTAACGGACGTTGAAAGTTCTTGTCGCACTATTAATACTGCTTGATTTATTCGAGTCAGTAAATGCTCTCTCGACCTTATTTCTTCATCATAAACCAAGTTTTTCATACGACCCCATAAATAAAAATCTAGTGGAGTTATATCCGGGGATCTTGGTTGCCATCTTATAGGTCCATTTCTGCCAATCCACCTATTGGGAAAATGCTGATCCAACCATTGCTTAACATTTATAGCGTAATGTGGTGGAGCACCATCATGCTGAAAATACATATAGGTTCTATTCAGAAGAGGAATATCGTGCATTAAATTTCCCAATTCTTGGTTTAAAAAATTTAGGTAAATGTTACTATTTAAACTAGTTTCGAAAATAAATGGGCCAACAAGATAATTGCCTATAATACCAGCCCACACATTAACACTAAATTTATATTGCGAACTGTTTGTTCTAGTGCTATGTGGATTTTCTCGTGCCCAGGTATGTTCATTATGAAAATTAAAACATCCGTCTCTCGTAAACTGCGATTCATCAGTCCATAAAATTTGGGTTATAAATCCCATATGACTTATATCTTTGTGTTGAATCCAACGACAAAAATTTTGTCTAACAATTTTATCTCCAGCAAGTAGTTCCTGTACTGGCTGAAAATGATATGGATGGAATTTGTTTTTATTAAGAATTCTCCAAACTGTCATCCTCGGAATATTTAACCTAGACGAGATACGACGTACACTGATATTTGGAGAATTTCGTACCAAACTAAGAACATTATCTTGACTAGTCAATTCTTCAGTTGGCTCTCGCTCTCTTCTATGTCTTACTGTTCCGGTTTCTCGAAGCCTATTAAATGTATTTTGAAATATCCGTCGAGAAGGAGCGCGACGATTTGGAAATCTTCTAGAATATTCCTCTGCAGATCTTCTAGAATTTCCATCGCAAAATCCGTAGATATAAAGTATATCAGCATATTCTTCAAAAGAAAAATTACTCATTTTGAAATAATGTCAATAAAAATTAAAAGTTTATTGTAATAACAACTGCACACAAACTGAATATTAATGCAAAGTTTTAATCATTTAATTAAATGCATGGTATATTTGATAAAAAAAAAAATTCAAGGTGTTTTGTTTTTAAAAATACATATTCTATTTCTAAGTCGTTTTTGCAAGATAAGATTTGGGAGATTGTTTTTTGTTATCATTTTCAATTATTGTTATTGTTTTTATTTGGTTATATTATAACTTTTAATTTTTTGTAATTATTGTTAATTGTAATTGAAAACAAAACTGGTTTTTATATTTTGTTTATTTTTAATGCAAATAATGATTTGAAGAAATTTATTTAAAGGAAAAAAGTATTTTATTGAAACTTTATTTGGTTATAACTTTTATGATTTTTGAGATAAGAATAAAATTTGAGTTTCAAAATGTTCGTAGAGAAACAAATATTTTTTTTAGAAAAAAACGAGGAAGAGTGTAGTAGAGTAGACTGTGTCAACTCTGGGATACCCGTATGACCATAACATATACATTAAATCATCTGGTTAATTACTTTTGGCAAAATTTAAAACTTACAGCTTTATTAAGTTTAGTGTAAAGCTCATATAAAAGAAGGGGTTTTTTTTTTTTTTTTTTTTCTTTATTTATAAAAACAGAAGAATATAAATTTGTATACAATTTAGTTTAGTTTAATTATAAGTTAGTGATTTAGTAAATCTGCAATATTTTGTAATCCATTAGTTTTTTTACGACTGTATAGCATAATTAAATGCTGTTAGTCTAATTATTTTATAAAATATAGTTTGACTTTAATTTATAATACTTTTTTTTGAAAATTTACATTTAATTTTTTTTATATTTACAATCCTTATTTTATTATATTATTCATTATTCCCAAAAAAGAAAATTTTTTTTAAGTAAACGTTACCTACGCTCTTTTAGCATTAAAAAATAGAATATGTTTAAAAAGTAAATTAATTAACTTAAGACACTAGGACTGATTATTTGATGAAAGAATATATTGTACTATTTCTTTTTTATAGTGACATATATCAGTGATTGCTTTGGTAGCAGAAGGCAATTCATTAAAGGCTTTTAAACAGTTATAGAGACAATTTTTCTTTTGTTGTTCTGTTTTAAAAAGTGATAAGTAGAAGTTGGTTTTGTTTCTAGTATTGTGGTTGTGAATGTCGATCATACGGTTGAGAATGAAATGATGTTTGATTTTATTGTTAATAATTTTAAAGGCAGTGAGGAAAAGTTCTTTTTTACAAATATTCGCAAAACTTAGATATTTATGAGTATAAAGCGATGCAGAAGGAAATCTTATTGGCAATCCATGTATTGTTTTGATGGCTTTCTTATTCAAAATATCTAATTTTTTTAGTAAATATTGAGATGAGCCGCTCCAAAGTGGATTTAGAAACATTAAGTTTGACACAATATAGGAAGAATAAATAACAAATAAAGCTTTTTCAGTCAAAAAATTGCGTAACCTTTTTATGATAAAAACGTAGGGGGTTATTTTTTTGGATACATAATCGATATGTTCGTCCCATTTTAGACTTTTATCTAATACTAAACCTAAATAGGTAAATTTATTGACAACTTCAATTAACGAATTACTAAATGTAAAATTGGTGCTTTGAAATTTTTTATTGTCAAATAGTATTATTTTGGTTTTACTTATGTTAAGCGAAAGTTTATGCTTTTCTAACCATATGTTGATTGTACAAAGGTCCATATCTATTGCTCTTTTTAATTCGTTTTCACTATCTACAGCATATTTTAGCACAGCATCATCAGCGTACAGTTGCAATGATCCGTGCAAGCTGAGTTTACATATATCATTTATATAGAGTTTAAAGAGGTCCGGACCTAAGATTGAACCTTGGGGGACCCCCTTTATCACATTGTTTAGATTACTGAAACTATTATTTATTCGGACTTTCTGTTTACGATTTAGTAAATATGATTTAAAGAAATTAATGTGTTCAGTAGAAACGCCCAACTGAGAAAATTTGTGAATCAGAATTTCGTAGTCAACGCAGTCGAATGCTTTACTTAAATCAAGAAAAATACAGCCCACATATTTCTTAGAATCAATATTTTTGCTAATGAAGTCGGTTAAGTTTAGACAGGCTGCTACTGTATTTGAGTTTTTTTCAAAACCAAATTGATTTACGCTTAGAATCCCATTATCTGACATAAATTTGTTTAAACGACTTTTTATAATTGTTTCAAAGATTTTAGAGAAAGTACTAAGGATCGAGATTGGTCTATAGTTGGACTGATTTGTTGCATCTCCGCTTTTAAAAATAGGTGTAACTATTGCAGTTTTCAACGCGTCTGGAAAAACTTTTGTGTTAAAAGATAAATTTATAAATTTTACAATAATTGGGACCAGACGGTTTGAATACGTTTTTATAAATTTAGCTGATATCTTGTCATATCCCGTAGCGGCTGAGGATTTAAGATTTTTGATGGCCTCATTAACTTCCTCAGGCGTGGTAGAATCAAGACTGAATGTTGTAAAAGTTTCGTTGGGTGAATATAAATCTAAATATTCATAGTCAATGGGTTCATCTGGAATTTTTAAATCATTAGTTACGTTGATAAAATAGTTGTTCATAGTATCAGCAATTTCCTGTTCTTTATCATATACGTTATCGTTATAATTAATGGTTTTTATGGTTTGGTTATTAAAAGTTTGAGTGTTATTAAATAACATTTGCTTGTATAATCCCCATAGTTTTTTGCCATTACTAGGATTTTGCGTTATGACGTTTGAGCAATAATTCTTTTTTGCGTTCAAAATTAACTTAGATACTTTGGATTTATAATGTAAATACAAATTTACGATATGAGTATCACTCGGGTATTTTTTTTTGAATTTTAGGTAAGAATTGCGAATTTTCATATTTTCGCGGATTTCATCTGTCATCCAAATGCTTTTGTTGTTATTAAATTTCGACGATCGAATTGTTTTTGCATTCACTTCTATCAAAGTGGTCAGTTTTTGAACTACCTCATTAAAAGAATTTAAGTTGTGAATATTATTCCAGAGTTCGTTTTTATCAATATTGTCATAATCTAAAACAATTTTATGGGAATTAATTTTTTCTCTTATTGGCTTGAAATCTATACTGATAAAAAGCATTTGGTGATCAGATAAAATTGTGTCTAAAACATGAAAATTGTATTTCAATTCTAATATGTCTGAAATAAAATGATCTATGATCGTTCTTGTGGTATTACTTACTCTAGTTGCATATTCGGGTGAAATTTTGTTAAGAATTATAAATCCGTTCCTATGTATCAAATTAATATAGTCTTTAATATTTGTGTCATTTTTTAATATATTTAGATTAATGTCACCGACAATAATTGTCCTCTTATGCGTAAGAAGGTTTTCTAGTTTTTCTATAAATGTATCATAATTCGTTCCGTGGGACCTATAAATAGCAAATATATTTAGATTATGTTTAAGTAGTTTAATTCCTAAAATATTTGAATTTTGAAATTCCTCCTTATATATACAGCAGCTACTAATCTTATTATTTATATATATTGCAACGCCCCCATACTTGTTTTCCCTGTTACAAAAATATGATACATATCCTGGTAAGTTAAAAAATTTATTTTCACTCTCATGCAACCATATTTCCGACAGTACAATCACATCGATATTTACACTATATTAATTTATTAGCGATTCTAGATCATATAATTTGTTTCTAATACTTTGAATATTTAGGTATATAATATTAAAATTGTTACTATAAGAATTGTCTACTAATTTGCCCATGTCTGTGTAGTATTGCACTTGAACATCATTATTCAAATCAATAATGTTTTGGTTTCTATCTATCTCTATCTCTTCCATTAATTAATTCGGGTATGAAAAGCATGTGAGAAAAAAAAATTTTAAAAATAAATGATTTATTAGTGCAATAGATAGAGTTAGATAGATTCTTTTTTTTTTTTTCAGTGCTCACCAAATTTGACAGTTCTATCATTTCCGTAATCAGTGTCTTTAAATTAATTATTAGTTCAAGGTTGTACTTTCTTTTGTTATTTAAAAAATTAAAAATAAGTAAAATAAGATAATGTTTAAAAAAATTATAACTTAGTGTAAAATATAAAAGAAATTTTAGTAGAAAAAAAATTAAAGAATTAATTAAGTATAAGTATTTAAATATAAGTAGAAAAAAATATAATTTATATAAGCGTGTTTTTGTTAAAAAAAAAAAAAACTTTTTTTAGCTTAGGTTGTTGTTTAAATTAAATAAATTTTCATTATGTAGGAATATATTAAGTGAATTATTGTTTAAGTGAATTATATAATTGTATGTTTTGTAACTTAAAAAATAAATAATTGTTTTCATAATAATAAATAAAATATGTGGAGATAACACGATTGTAAAAAAATAATTTTTTGTTTTTGTTAATTATTATAAGTTTTTGTAAAAAATATAGTAATATGCTTTGAAATATATACAAGTAATAATAAATTAAATTGATTAAAGTAAAATGATTGAAAAAAAAAAAAATTTTTATGCGTATAATAGTATAAAATGAGGTTATGTATATAATGTTATAAAGTTGTATGTATATAATAATATAAAATAAAGTTATTAAAAAATTTAATCGAAAAAAAATTCGTAATTGATTGTTAGGATAATTATTAATTGTTAAAAAAATTTTTGTAAGAATGTTAGAATACTTAAAATAAAATAAAGCTAAAAATTTGTTTAATAAATCTAGTGTTTTAGTATAACTATTAGTGTTAAATTTCAAGCGTTTTTTTAATAAATAATATATCGTTGATGGAAGATAAATTGTAAACTTTGCTAACCTTGCTCTTGCGGAGATAAATTTTACTATCCTTGACCCACAGAAACTCGAAGTTGTGTGAATTTTTGATTTTTTTTGCCTCTTTATAGAGTTTTGCCTGAAATGGAGTGAGATGGTGCCGAAAAAATATTTCTTTATTCCTATGAGGTTGTATATTTAATTCTTCAGTTAAAAGATGAACATATTTTCGCTTTTTCTCCATCAACTCGCTTTTTATTGCTTCAGAAGCCAGTTCCACAACATAAAGCTCATTAACCACTTCATTTCTTTCAATTATTTGTTTTTGTTTGATTCTAGTAACACTTTTCAGACCAGTTTTGTCAATATTAGCACCAATTTTTTCAGCAATAGCTAATACTGTATCTGTTGGGTTTGGTAGATTAGCGGGAAGTCCGGCAATAACTATATTATTTTTGATCTTTTTTTGTTGATCTTCATCCAAGATTGATTCATAATTATTCAGCTTCCTTTCTAGTTCAGATGATTTATCTTCTACGGCTTTAACACGTATCTTTAATTCTTGATTTTCTTCCTGCAGATTTTTATTTTGTTTAATAATGTCCCTCATCTCTGAGTAGAAAAATTTATTTGATTTGTGTATTTCAACTACTACCGATCCAAGAGCTTGCCAATATTTTGCCATATTATCCATTGAATAATCTGATAGGTCGAATGTGGATAATTTTTCAACAGCGCTTTCTTCAGAATTATTTTTAGATTTGTCTGTTGCACCTCTAGCAGAAATTTTCACAGTATCGTTTATATCGCATTCACTATCAGATTCATCCGCCGAAATTACCATTGATTCATTATTATTAGTTGGACAGCTTTTGCATGTCCAAGCCACATTTCCTGTTTTCACCGCGTTAAACAGTGAATTATTCACGTCAGCACATTTTACATGATAGAATTTATGACAAACACTACATTGAATTCCTCTGGAATTACCTGTAATATTTCTCTTACAACTTGGACAATTTTTGGTCATTTTGCGGCACCAGCTTTATAATTCTATTTAACTTGTTAGACTTTAGACTTAATGTTTATGTTTAATTTTAATTCTATTTTATTATATTAATTTTATTATATATAAATATTTTTTAGTATTTACTTTAGTAATATTTAATATTATTATTTTAAAATTATTAATAATATTTAATTTTTAATTTTATTATTTTATATTATATGGAGCGAAAAAAACTTGCGTCTTTCCACTTTGACAACTGTCAAACTTTCCATTGTTGTATGGCAGCTACTCGAACCCTCTGCAGCAAACCAACCAAGTTTTTCTGTAACTTTGGCAATTACACTAAACTATTTTTGGCAAAATTTCAGACACCCAGCTTCATTAGGTGTAGTGTAATGCTCATATAAAAGAAGGAGTTGTATGGCAGCTACTCGAACCCTTTGCAGTAGACCAACCAAATTTTGCAGAAACCTTGGCCATTACACTAAACTATTTTTGGAAAAATTTCAGACACCCAGCTTTAATAGGTATAGAGTAATGCTCATATAAAATTAGAAGTTGTATGGCAGCTACTCGAACCCTCTGCAGTAGACCAACCAAATTTTGCAAAAACTTTGGCCATAAAACTAAACTAGTTTTGCCAAAATTTCAGACACGTAGCTGTAATAGGTACAGAGTAATACTCATATAAAAAAGGAAGTTGTATGTCAGCTATCCGAACCCATGAACCAAAATGGCTGGATTTAAATAGCGATGACGGCTATTGCAAGAAAACGAATTTGGGAAAATTTCAAGACCCTAGCTCCTTTAGTTTTTAAGTTATCGTGCGGACGGACGGACGGACAGACGGACAGACGGACAGACGGACAGACGGACGGACGGACATACATAGCTAAATCGATTTATTTTTCGATTCTGATCCGATCTATACACTTGAGTCTATATCTACCCCCCCTCCTTCTCTGCGTCACAAACGTAATGGCAAATTTATTATACCCTTTGACTATATAGTCATACGGGTATAAAAAAGTTTTAACTAAACATTTAAATATAAACAAATTTTTTAAAGAAATTATTGGAAAAAAAATTGATATAACGATTATATTTAGAAATTTTTAGGAAGAATACATATAGAAAAAATAATAAAAGATAAAAAAAATAAAATAAATTTATCTTAAAGTTTCCGTAAATAAGGAAACTTCAAAAGGCCAATTAAACTTCCATCAAAATCCATCAACAAGTGCCAGCATTTGTACGTCGAAAAGCAGAATCCTAAGAATATTTGTACCAGAATAGCTATATAAAAATAAAAAAGGTACCGTAATCTAAATTAGTTTGTAGTTCGTAGTTCGTAGTTTTCTAACTAACTAAAAATTTTTTTGCTAAACTTTTTTAATTTCTCAAAATTCCTTTTGAAAAATTAATTATAATTTCAAATTAAAATAATTTTAAGCTATTATTTGAAAACATTATCTTTTTAAATAACAAAACAAAATACAAAAAAAAACGTCTTTTAACATTTAAATAAAAACTAGTATCGCCCTGTGCTCGAAATTCGAGCTATTTTTGCTTTTAAGTTAACATATAAAATTCGTTTTGTGTAAATTAAAACATAATAAAAATTATGCTAACAGTGTTGTCAACAATTCTTGCGCTTGAAATTTGCTTAAAACAAATTTATAATTTTTCTTAATTATTAAAACATTGTTAAGTACCGATTTTTGAGTTTTATTTCTATAGCTTAAGCCGGTTGAAAGAGAGGATAAATTGGTACAGTTAAATTAAATTAAAATTCTAAATACATATAAATATTATTCTAATAAATACATATTTCTAAACATATACATATATTTATTGAAATCAAGAACCCAAAATTCGAGTTAATGCTGTCCTTCATATAGCAAACCGTACTTTTTTTAAAAAATTTTAGTACGATTTGAGCTATGTTGTACGTATTCTCTTTTAAATTCTACTAATTAAAAAAACTCTATGAATACATAATAGGTATGTACAACAAAATTAAACATATCATAATTTATAAGTTTAGTATTATATAATATTGAAACTGCCAGAAGTACAAATAATAGTCAAGTTGACCGAAGTCTTTTTTTAAATCTCAATCTTAAGATTTATAGCAAAAAAAAAAGTTTTTCAATAAATCAAAAAAATAAATTTTTCCTACCCTTTTTTCATTTTTAAATTTAAAAGCTACATAGGTAAATTTTTACTACTATATAATATATGCCTATTTAAAGTTCTGAAAACATGCGAAAAATGATTCTGAATTCCTTAGTTTACTTTATACCTTTTTGTCTAGTTTGTTTATTTAATATTTCCTAAGTTTTTTATTGACAAAAATATATTTCTATACATGGTCATGAGCCATGACTCATAAGTTTCTTAAAACAAATAAATATTATTGCTTTTATTCCTTTATGAGGAGTAAACTCTTTTCTACTCTCAACTATTGCCAGCTACTCCAGCCTTTGTAAAAGAGTATATAACAGAGTAGATAAATAATTTCCTGCAGATGGCTTTAATTAAAATTCTCTTGAATTATGTTAAATCATATTTTTTATTTGATAACCAATAAGCACTTACCCCCTTCCATTTTAAAAAATATTCTTTATATTTATATCAGCAATAAACCTTAATTTTTTCACTTTATTAATATTTAAATACTATTAAATATAATTCACTTCTCAAATGACAGGTAGTGTTAAAATGTCAAATATATAACAAATCATGACAATTAATCTGACAACTATGTACTCCTGAAACAAAAATTAGCGTTCCATTTTCAAACTATGCCTATCTTATCTTCATGTACACTTTTTGATATATAAAATTCGTTCGTTTTGTCAAAGTAAAACTAAAAATAGTTTTTTTATTATAAAAAAACATTATTCGATGTTGAAAGTGTGAAATAAACTTTTCAATTATTAGAATGAAATCAAAACATACGACGTACAATTTTTATATGGCAGTACGTCAATACGTCTGTCTACATATCCATTATCGGTAAATCGATACGCGCGTACAATATTTAATTTATCAAAAATATTTATTTGAATGTTTTAATTTAGTACCTACAAAAATATTTTTAATTTCATATTATAGGTATTTTGAATATAAGATATTTTTTAATAAAAATTATTGTAAAAAAATATTATTTTTTAAAACATAATATTAGAAATATAAGAAAATCCAATACTAATATTTTTATACATTTTGTCAATATTTGTAAATTTTAAAAATCCGAGATACTGTACATTGCGTTACGCGTATTTTCGCTGCTCTTATGTAAATTTATGTACCTATTTATTTCTCAATTTTTTGACAGAAATTATACGCTGTACGCTTTTATTTAGGTTAGGACCTAAGGAATAAATAACTTTTTTTGAGAAAGATAATTTTTTTAGTTTTGCAAACATATTGTCTTGTAGGTATTTTCAATTTATTTGAATATTTGTATGTTTTAAACTAAATTATTTAAAAAAAAATGTTATTTTAAAATATTTTATTTTTAAAATTTAATCGCAGCAGCATAAGAAAAAACAATTTCAATATGTATTCTTATACACTTTGTCAATTTTTAAATTTTAAAACTCTGAGGTACAGTACGTCGCGTATGCTTTCATGTAAATTTTTTTACATAACTAATTATTTCAAAATTTTTTGACAGAAACTGAATGCCGTACATGCTGATTTTGGCTGATCCATAAGAAACAAATAATTTTTCTTAAGAAATGTTATTTTTTTTTTAAGTTTCTGCAAACATATTATAGGTATTTTTTAATAAACAAATATGTATTTTACAAAGATATTATTTTAAAGTTTCTATTTTTATTTTTCGCTTTGTCATTTTGTAAATCCGAGGTACCAGTACGTTGCGTATTTCGATTGCTCACATGTAAATTCATGTACCTAACTATTTATTTCAAAATTTTCTAGAAATTTCCAGAAATTATACACCGTACGCGTTGGTTAGGCCCTAAGTAACAAATCATTTAAAATACAAATTATTTTTTTAAGAAAGATTATTTGTTTAACTGTTTTGCAAATATTTATATATTTTAATATCATGACTCTCAAACGTAGAACATATTTCTGAAGTCGGTTTTTTATTGTACATAAAACTTAACAAAAAGCAACAAAGCAAAAATTTACGATTTACAAAAAAATTTTTTTTTTTTAACTGTATTATAATAAGTTACAAACAAAAACAAAATACAGTACTTTTCGGTTATAACGACCATGATGGGACGGAAAATAATTGTCGTAATAAACGAATGTCGTTTTAAAAGAATGCTGTGAATTTTTGAAAACTTAGTATAAGACTTGAACATTGTAGAATGTGATGATTCTAGAATGAACACTTCGAACTCATTTGCTAGAATTTTATTTGATGTGTCAGTCTCAAGCCTATGTATAGTGCTTTTTCTTCTATTGAATTTTTTTTTTTGTATTTTTGATGCGTTATTATGATATTTTTTATATTCAATACTAAATAAAAAAGATTTAATTAATCGCCAAGCAACATATTTAGGTATTTAAAGTTTAAATAAAAGAAATATCAATGTAATATAATGTAAGTTTTTTACATTTTTAGGTAAAATTTAATTTTTTAGCAAAAAGTGTAAAGTTTCTTATAATTAAAATTGAACCGAGTTCGTTAAAAATAAAAACTACTGTATAAACAAATGTACATATTGCTTTTCGAAAAGAACTCATTTTTTTCGTTCACTTTTTAAGATAAAGAAAAAACAAAAACAAAAAAAAAAATTTTAAAAAAATTTAAATCTCCTTGTTCATTGAATATTTGAACTAATCAAAAAAAAAAAAGAAAGACATAAGTCGGCGCCTATAAAATATAGTTTGATTGAGCTGCGAATACAACCGAAAATGCATTACTTTTACCCAGAAAGTCGGCGCATAATATTAGAGTCATAAGCCTTAATTTTTAACAGCGTGACCGTTAAATTCAAATTTACGTTAAATTAAAGACGGGTTTTCACCTGAAAAAACGCAATATTCTAAAAAAAAAATATCATTGTCTTATGAAAACAAAAAAAACCTTTCTTTTGGTTGTTGTTTCATTAAAATTGGTTAAATAGTTTGTCCTAAAAAAGGATGTTTATATTTGTATGGGAAAAAATAAGCCGATTAAATATTATGATTTATAATCAGTTTTAGAAAATTTCTTGAAAAGGAAAAATTATAGTAATAAAAAAACTTATTTTGTAATGATCTTTTATAATATTTTAACATTACATAATTTTAAATTCTTCATAACATTATTAATTTTCTTTTATTTTTTATATTAATATTTTTTTAACTTTGTTTTTATCTTTATAATTTTTAGTTTTGGAAAAATATCCAAAAACTATTATTTCTGAATAGAACAAGCAATTAATATTTAATTAAGAATTAGTTTTCACTATAAATTCTTTTAAAAATTTTTATTCATTTTTGTTTATTAATACCAACTTTTAGTGACAAATTATTTTTTTTTGTGTCTAAGAGACCTATCTCTTAATGTTCCTCAGTATAAAATATAAGTTCTCATTTCAATCAACAAGATATAAAACTATTTCAAAAACATGATATTATTGCCTTTGCCCCAGAAAAGGGAGGCCCAAATAAAGATCCAATAGAAAAAACAGTGAAAAAATAAGCTGATAGTGGTTTAAAATTTTATAGTACTCCATTATGCTGGGAAAAAAATGTTGATTGCTTGGACCTTAATTAAGCTGGTAAACGTGATATAGGTTCTTTGGAATATCATATGACTACACCGAGACAGAAAAAGAGTACTTATCAAGATTTTTATAAAGAAGTCTACCAAAATCGTTTTATGATACTTGATGAGCTTCCATTACTGAGATTAAAAAACATAGCGTTAGTGACTATGACACGTTTCTTCAGAGAAAAAGCACTCTACCCGTATCTAGAATATGAGACCCATCAAATACGAAACCTTTTATATGAGTTTAATATATACAGAAAACCAAAGCAATAAATGCAATCGGTACTGCCTGGATTGCAGAATCCAGATCATGATGATTATATTATGATAAAGAAAAAATTAAATAATATCATAAACTATAATAACAAACGGGTAATAATAAAACTTAAAATGACAGATTGAATAATATAACCAAAATTAATAACAAAATAATTGAAAAGAATAAAAGTATAATTGATAAATTGTTTAATTAAAATATGGAATACATTGGGCAAAATTAGGTGTAAATCCAATGTTATTGTCCAAATTGAAATAAATCCAATATTATTGTCCAAATCAGAAACTGAAATTTTAGTTGAAGTGTCAGATAAATAAAATTTTCTTTATGAAAATATAGAAAAAACTTTAAAATATTCAAATTTAAAGGTTATTAGCAATGGTTCTATCTAAATGAAATTCCGTGAACTTTTAATGAAATACTTCAAAAATTATTAATTAGAGCAATAAAATTAGAAAATAGTGTAATAAAAATTTATTATAAACCAATTACAGTAAATCAAAAAACTTCCTCTTCAAAGGAAATTTCAACAGACAAAATATTTCCGGCTATTCTTCAACCTGAATTCACCAAAAAGAGAACTACAATAATATGTCAAATTATGTCAAATATGTCAAAAAGTTTCCATTCACAACGGAAAAAGTGCGGAAAAAGTATTTTCATTTACCACTGAAGAAGTTCTGAAAAACTGAATAGAAGTATACCAAAAAAAGTACGAAAAATACTGCAAGAAAGTAGAAAAACTTTCAATATACTATTGCAAAACTCTTGAATTTTTTCCAACAATTCACATTAAATTCAATAGAAACGAGGAAGAGTGTAGTAGAGTAGACTGTGTCAACTCTTGGACACCTGTATGAATGTTATATAAACCAATTACTCTACTATACTCTTCCTCTTTATATCTAATAGAGGTTTACTTACCACCATCCATATGAAATTCAGTAGAAAAGAAGTCCTTCTGTACTACTTCTGGGTTATTAGAGTAGCAACACTGGATTTACTTAATAATTTGAACAAAACATTTTTAATGTTCTTTTATTTTTCCTTTTTAAAAAATTTTCAGTTACTTATTTTTAATGTTATAATTCAACTTTCAATATTTTAATTGTTTTAATTTAAAAAAATCTTGTTCGATTTAATTTATAGATTTATAGAAATCCTTTAAAATTTAGTTTTCCTTGAAATATGACCTAATCCAGGTTAAAGGTATGGAAAAGATTAATTTCAGACTGAAATATTGGGATTAGAATTGGATTATTCTCATTTTTTATTTTTATAAAAAGAAATTTTGAGCGCTCCTATTACAGAAAAGTATTACAATCATAATTCTAAATACTAAGGTAGATCCAAAACATTTGAAAATAAATAATATTGAAAACAAAAGTAATGGAATGATCTTAATTGAAACGGCGACAACAGAAGATCGGGAAAATATCAAAAAGGTATTAGGGGAAACAATGAAAGAAGATGACATAAAAATACCAGTGATTATCAAACCCAAATTAGAAATAGCGCACATTAACCATAAATTGAGTAAGGAAGACATAGTAGAGAAGCTCTAAAAGCAAAACGCGTTTTTGTAAAGGAGCGAAAAGAAAGTGGTTAAAGTATTTAATGTAAACAAACTACAAGGAAATGTTTAACGCAATAATAGAAATTGATAAGGATATGTCTCTTAAAATAATCGCTAGTTAGAAGATTTGTATAGGACAGGAAAGGTCCAAAGTATTTAATGCGATAAACGTACCAAGGTGTTTAAATGAAATGGTTTCAAAGAAGACACAAAACTAGTGAATGCCAAAAAAAACAGAAATCAATAAGTGCATAAATTGTGTAAAATCTAATGAAAAACTCAATTTGGGTTTAGATTAAATATGTTAAAACGAAAAATTGGACATTTGCAATTAAAGCGGTAAGAAATGAAAGAAAACAAGTTAAATAAAGATAAAAAAAAGTGTTTCTTCCTGCATAAAATATGCTTTTATCAATTCTAATACCAATAATGATAAACATAATTCTAAGTTTAAAAACATAATAACATTAATGATAGTAATAGTTCTAATAATATTAGTAATGATATTATAATTCTGCAGTATCGTAGATATTAAAGATAAAAACAAGTAAAGAAACAGTCAGTCGGTGCAACCGACTTAGAAATACCCTACACCTATTTGGTTCAAATTAAATGGGAAGTTAATAAGTCATTTTAAAACCATAAAAGATTTTATTAGTTTGATCTTAAGACATGGCTAACCAAATTAACTTTATAGTACTAAAAAACATTTTCTATTTACTTTATCTATTCCAAAATATTACAAATTCTTACTCATTTATCTATTTAAAAATATTAAAAAACAAAAAAAAACTTGAAATAAATGAAAATATATTTATTTCGATTCAATTACAAAAGTTAAAAAATTTGAATTATTAAATTTTGTGATAAAAAGCTAATCAAACTCATTGACCAAACTCGACCAGAACCAATTCTCATGATACTTTCATTACTAGTAACTTACAGATTAAATTTCATCAAAATAGCGGCATCATTTTTTGAGCTATGCTGTTTTTAAGATATATGTTTGTTAGCCCTTGAACAGAGTGAAGCAATATAGGCACATTTTTACAAAATTTTTTGAACATGTGCTAAAAAGGGATTTAACCGTTTATTAAAAAAATATTTTGTTTTCAATTTATAAAATATTATACAAAATATGTTTTATGGTAAAGTTCTTAGCCTTTCAAAAATATAAAATTGTGAAATAAAAACGGAAATAGGAAAGAACCCTCGTGTATCAAATTTAAAGTTTCTATCTTCATAAACTTCGAAGATAAGCTTTCTAGTTTTGGGATTTTTTAAAAGGCATCTGAACCAATACTAAAATTAAGCCTAAATTTCGGGAACACATAAGAAATAGGAAATATATTCTTTGGCTTCGAAATTATACTCGTTTGGCCTCAGATCGATCAAAAGCTTCTAGAGTCCAAAGCCTATGTCCGATCTCGACCATAAGCAATTCACTCGGTAATTTAATTATTAGTAACCTAGAGTTTAAATTCATCAAAATAGCGTCATTAGTTTTTGCATTATGGTGTTTATTAGATATATTTTCGTCAGCTCTTGAACTTTTCAAAGGTTCTAGAACCCGAAACCATTGTCCGATTTAGCTCATATGCAGTCCCCGCCATACTTTCAATACTAGTTAACCCTTTACACAAGTGGAACGTTCTATCTTAATTTTAAGTTAATATTTTTATTAATTTCGATGATGCTCTTAAACCTTGGAAGGTCTAAGAGGGGTACTGAACCATCACTCCAATCGATTTCAAATTAAGGGCATACACAAGAAATAGTAAAGAACACCCTTGTGCCAAATTTAAAGCTTCTATATTTTTTCAAGCTACTATCTTTATTAATTTTAAAGATATTCTTCAAGGTCTTCAGAAATGTGTGGCTGGTCCCCGACCCACTACTCCAATGGGGCCCAAATTTCAAGGACACTATGGAAAAAGAAAGAGACACCCTGAAACCTCAAATTTGGAGGTTCTATCTTCATTGGTTCCGAAATTATGCTCGTTTGGCCTAAATTCGATCAAATAGTTCTAAGTTCCGAACCCATTGTACATTACCCACCGTACGCAATTACCGCCGTAGTTTCATTACCAGTACCCTACACCACAAATTTTATGGAGATCGTGTCATCAGTTGTTGAGTTATCGTGATTTTTTATATATGTTCGTTAGCCCTTAGACCGATTAAAAGGTCCAGAATCCGAACCCATGGGCCGATTTCGCCCATTTGCAATCCCCGCCGTACTTTCAGTCCTGGCAACCTACAGTTAAAATCTCATCAAGATAGCTCCATTATTGTTTGAGTTATTGTGCCTACGGACGGACGGACGGACGGACGGATGGACATGGCTATATCGTCTAAGGAGGTCACACTGATCACAAATATATATATGCAAGCATACTAACGTGTTTTTTTTTGTTAGCATACTAACGTGCTTGATTCTACTATGCAGAATTAGCAGAATTAATATTATTATTGTATACATTTTTTTTACATGCCTAAATTTTGGTCAAAAAAAAATAGAATATTAGTAGTATGTATATGCCGGTTCAGCGGCGGAGGAGCTTTTTTAAAGCTTTTTTAATGCCGTTTCAGCGGCAGCAGAAGCTTTTTTCGGCAGTTCTCCTAAAGTTATGCAATAAAATTGTGATAAGTAAAAAGTTTTGTGCTTTTGAGTATTTTAAATTCTGTGGAAAATATCCAAAACTTGATAGCCGCAAAATTACAGTTTTTCAATAAACGTGTTTGAAAATTTTTAAAAATATTTTGTGACACAAAATGTTTATTTAAAACATTATTAATAACCATAAAATAACTTGCTGTTGGTTTTGTAATAATAGATTTTTGGAATTGATGTTTTGTTCTTTTTTTAAGTTGATTTAGCTATTTTACTAGAAGAGCAAGAAGGTTAGAAATCATGTTTTGGCAAATTATGAAAATTATCTTCCCATCTTAAGTCTCCCATCTTATAAACTTTTGAGGGATTTTTAATTAAATAAACGCTTATTTATTGTTGGCAGTGCAAAGATTTGATGTTAAACAGTCCACTTCAAATGTTATCTCAAAAAGGGAAAAATTACGCTTATCAAGTTTTGGATATTTTCCACAGAATTAAGCTTAGCGGTTAGAATATCAGTTATGTTTAAATTTCAAATTGAAACAATAATAAGCTTAAACTAGTTTGAGTCTTTGAGTATTTTAAATTAAGCTTGGTTGTTAGGATATCAGTTATGTTTAAATTTCAAATTAAAACAGTAATAAGCTTAAGATATTCAGCTTATTGTTCTTAATTAAATATGAAAAGTCTTTAAAGTTTGGTTTAAGTACAAAGTTAATATTATCAAAGTTTAAACTTGATTTAATATTTCCGTGAAAATTAAAAAAAAGTTTCAAAATTAAAAATATAAGCTTAAGCTATTGAGCTGAATATTTTTAATTATATATGAAAAGTTTTTCAAATTTGGTTTATACTTAATATTACAAAGTTTAATCTTGATTTAATGTTTACGTGAAAAATTTAAAAAATTCAAAGCTGATAAAGCTCGTCCGTTATGTTTGAAAAAATCGATGGAAATGTTTTGTTTGATTATTAACTTAACTGCAAAAGTTTTGAAAAAAATTAAACAAATAAACGTTTAAAATTATATTGTTAATTTTTTTTAACTTAAACTTGATCACGTTTTCAAAATTTTAAGCTTGATTTATTATTTCTGTGAAAATAGAAAAAAAGTTTTATAGGTTTTGAGTTGAATATTCTTGATTAGATATGAAAAGTTTTTATAGTTTTGGTTTAAGTACAAAGTTAATATACAAAACTAATATCAATGTTAAAATTAAAATTGAAAGACACTTTTAATGTGTGTATAATATTTGTTATTTTATTTAAACATCTTAAATTGTGATTTTTATTAAGCTAACAAAAATTTGATTTTTTTTTATTGTTTTTTTTTACAACTATAGCTCAATGGCATAATGCCCCCAAGCATATGTTTTTATGTTATCTTCAGTTACATATCTTTTATTATCTAATGAACTTAAAGCTACTTTATTTAAATTTTGTGTATAAATTGTATGTAAATATGATCTAAATATTTTCATTTCTTTAAAACAAGTTTCATTTTTTAATAAACAATTTTTATAATTATCTAATGTTAAAGAATTGACAACATATTTTTTTATTCCTTTAGCTTTTTTAATAGTTTTATTTTCATATGTTTGAAGGAAATACATTTTTTTAATCCAATAAATTCAGAAACAATTTTTCCATTAAATTCATCTTTAAAAAGACCTACTTAGAACTTTTTTATTCATTAGAGGATGTAGATGTAGCTATTTTGACATTTTTTCTTTTATCTACATTTTCCATTGTTTTACCAAAAACAGCATTATTCATTAATTTAAAATAATCTTTTTCAAAAGCATTTTTAGCCATTGACCTGTGTTCGTTGTTTAAATCAATATATTTTTTTAACCAATTGCTTTGTGTGAACTTTAGTACTATATAAATTTTTTTGAGAATCAAGCCGTTTCGAAGACACTGTTTTAAGTTTCGATAATGGATGATATATTTGCGTTTGTTTGTTAAGTCAACTAACAGTTTAGGAATTTTACCTTTCGGTGGAACTTTGTTTTCAGCACAAAAAGGAAAATCATTGTGCAAATCATGTAAATGTTGAGGGTAATCTAAATCCACTTCTAAAACGTAACCAGTTTGTGAATCATCGGCAACTGAAAGCACATCAATATTTTCAGGAGTATCAACCCACTGAAAATCTTTATGAGGTAAATATTGGATCATTGCCCATCCATATAAATTGTTGGCATCTTCATATACTATATATTTGGAAGGTTCGTTTTTTTTATAAGATTCCCCCATAAATTTATTATTTGCCACTGAATGTCTAAGTGAGCACTGACTAATTCCACCACGTATCCCTTTTTTAAAAAAATTATACATATCAACATCAGTTAGCAACTCTAATTTTATATCAGTGTATTTTAACATAGCCGCCCATGACAAACCTGGTGTAATGTAAAAATTTGCAGGATCTAAAGAATAGATTTTGGAGAATATTTTTCGAAAATTTTCAAAAACATCAGTCAAAATAAGTACATCTGTTTTAAGGTAAAGTTTAAGATAGTCCCATAAATTTTGACATTTAAACGTATTCCATACATTAACTGCATGAATGTAGTCTTCATCGGAACATGGTGTGTTTGTCATTTGATTGGTAAAATTATCTTGCGACGGTAAACATGTTTCGTCAAATCGTTCAATGGAATTTAAATACTCATAGGGAAAAACTCCCTTTCGAGTCATAAGTTTAAATTTTACAGTATTATTGAATTCTTTTTTTATATGAATCAAATCGTTTTCATTTAAATTTTTACACAATGAATCAAGGCTAGAAGCCATAAATCTGAAGCTGTCGAGAAACCGTAAATAAAATGAATGATTATTATCTATTGTAATTTTTTTAGATAATGAAATATAACGTTCTTTATTCAAAGGAATGACACCAATATGTCCATTCACTTCGAGTGGTTCGGATTTTCCCGGACGACGGCCGCCCCTTGTACGTGCGCGCGGCCGCCCTTTATACATGCGCGCGTGCCCCCTTTTTTACGAGCGCACGTGCGCACTAGCGCCCGCGCGGCCCTGCTGGAATTCAAAAAGCCAAAAATCCGAAAATTTCTCCCCGTTCTGTCAAACGAACCGGAATTAGAGGAATTGAATAGAGCGCAGTTTTATTTTAAATTTTTGGGACGGGATAAAGACAAAAAAAAAATATGGCTTTATTTCAAGTAATTCCATCGATTGATATCGAATCGCAGAAAAAATTTTTGAAATAAATAAAGTTTAATATTAAAGAATTTAATTTGTTTTTTTTTTTTTTATTTATTTTGAAAGGAAAGGAAAATTTTTTTTTCAGATACTTATGACGGTGCTAAGGGAGCCCTTGGCGCGAGGGGTCTGTATTCAAAACTAGTTTCGCTCTGTGAAGGTCCGCAAGCAGTTTGTGAAAGTCCGAAAAGGTCTGTGAAGGTCCGCAAACGGTCTGTGAAAGTCCGAAACGGTCTGTGAAGGTCCGCAAACGGTCTGTGAAAGTCCGAAACGGTCTGTGAAAGTCCGAAAACGGTTTGTGAAGGTCCGAAACGGTCTGTGAAGGTCCGAAAACGGTATGTGAAGGTCCGAAAACGGTCTGCCAAGGTCCAAAACGGTCTGTGAAGGTCCGAAACAAGGGGCCCCTTGGCGCGAGGGGCCTGTATTCAAGACTAGTTTCGGTCTGTGAAAGTCCGAAACGGTCTGTGAAAGTCCGAAAACGGTCTGTGAAGGTCCGAAAATGGTCTGTGAAGGTCTGAAGACGGTCTGTGAAGGTCCGAAAACGGTCTGTGAAGGTCCGAAACCGTCTGTGAAGGTCCGAAACGGTCTGTGAAGATCCGTTAATAGTTTTAAAAATTTACTGCTCTATAGTATATCTAGGTATCCCCATTTTTTAAAATGAAATCAGAGTTATAAATAAAAGGCTAGGTTATTAATTTTTTTTTATTATAATAACGAACAAAATGAATTGCAACAACAACAACAGTGGTAGCAGAAAAGCTATAGTTGATTTACAATTTGTTATTGGAAATAACAAACAATATTTTTTGAAAGAATTTTCTTTGATAGCTGATGGTTCTCTAATACCAGTGTTTTTTATATTTAAAGCACCGTACTCATTTGAAGAATTAAATAGTGATGTTAAACGACAAAATGAGTACAACAAAAAGAACATTAATAACATGGATTGGAATGATGGCTTTATAGAGTATTTAAAAGTTAAAAATGTCTTTGAGGAACATTTAACAACTATATTTGATGTTGTTTATGTAAAAGGTCTTAAAAAAAAGCAATTTTTAGACACTTTTATTTCAAATTCAGTAAAAGTCATCAATTTAGATAACAAAATTCCATCTCTACAGAAACTAAGAAATTACATCACCATTTGCCCTCACCATCATAATACAGAAAATTTGTTGCAAAGATGTGCTGTAAAAAATTGTATAAACTTGTACATGTATTCAATAAAAGATAATAATAATAATTGGCTTTAAAAAATATTTGTTTTATTTATTGTTGCACAATATATTTTTTCAGACATAAACAATGGTATTTCATAAAATAGTCTAGAATAATTACAGTGAGCTATATGTAAATTCATAGGAATATAAAAATCTTCTTGTTCCAATTTCAGTTTATTCCTTTCAATACATCTATCGAAATACTTGAATACATATTCCCGCACATTTAATTCAGCTCCATTGTTATATGACATCACTGCTTGTATAAAGTCCAACATAAGGCAAAAGCGGGTGTACTCATCTAGTTCCAATGTTAGTTTTTTAGTTTGTTCTGTATGATTGAATTTCAGTGGAAATTTATTTGAATTTAATTTAGGTTGAATGTTTGTAAAATCTACATAAAAAGCATGCCACTGTAAATAATTCATCTCGCTAATGACTTTGCGATGACGCTGAAAAATTATTGTTGCAGCTAAATTTTCAACATTAAATCCAATTTGTATTTTTATTGTTTGTTTTTTATCCAAATAGTAAATATAGCTTAATAAAAGATTTGTTTGTTGTGCTTCGTCCTGGTTATCGTTGTTTATTTGTTTTTCGATAAATACTTCAGCATTTGATGTTGGCTCCATGTTTTTTTTTTAAACTGTTAAAGTTTTATATCTCGAAAGTTTTGTATTTATAGTTTTTATCGTAAACATTTTTTGAAAATTTTCCGAAAAATTATTTGTATTTTTTTATCGTTTTTGGGTGGGGATGACATTGTGTTGAATAAATTAATAAAATTTTTCATGCTCTTGCGCTTACATCGCATCCATAAATATACACAACAATATTGTCCACAGACTAATGTAAGGTCACTTTGTAAACGCTTATTGTTGAAAATAAAACATTTTGATTGATTTTGTAGAATTTTCACAATCTCATTGCGGAATGGTGGATTTCCAAATGAATCAAAATACTCTATACAGCCTTGAACTGGCACGAAAATTGCTAACCAATGTGTTCCTTTTTCGGTAGAAGTGTCGGTGTTTATTACTAAAATACCAGGTTTTGAAATATTTTTCGGTATTTGATCAAGAGCAAAAACACCATTAAACAATTTACTTATGAGACTATTACATTTCAGCGCTTTCGTTATCTGAAGTGTATTCATTTTTTTGTAAACGGGAAATATCAATTAGCTGAGTATTTCCAATTATGTATGGCGTTAAAAATTCAACTTTAAGTTTACCATTTGTGAACACTATATCGAATTTTTAAAGCAAATTTATTAAATTATTAGTTGTTTTTTCATTGTCCATATGTCCAAAAGAGTAATTCTTGATGTCCGTTCTTTTTAAATCTTTGGTTGGGAATTTATACTTTAATTCCTTTACAATAGTTTTACATTTTTCTTTTATTCCAGCCACAGCAAGGTTTTTAGCAAATATTGTATTGTTATCATCCATACAGAATGATAAATCTACTACAGCGTATGCCATTTTCAAATGAATAGAGATGCTCCACTATGCTTCCTTTTATATGTTTACGTAGACGTTGCGATTTTTATCAATTTCGATACTGGCATCGAATTCTGCAAACACAATACATGTTAATGTTGAAGTTAATGGAGAACTGAGTCTTGCTTCAATCTTTACTACTCCCTGGTTTAATAAACTTTGACATGTATCAGTTCCAGAACCATCTGGTGATAAATCAAAAGCTAGTATTGTATAACCTTTTGAAAATAGTTCTTTTGAAATTTGATGGCCTTTATCAGAATGATGTATACCTGTTCCGCTAAATAATGTTAAATATGCACGAGAATTGCAATTGTTATTCGATGTAAAACTGGTTTCAATTGGAGAGTTTGGTGTAGGCACTCCATTCACATATAATTGAAATTGTGTGAGATTTTGATGATCGAAATGGTATAGATTTTTTGATCTTTTACCATTAAAATTTTCATTATTAACCATACAAAATAAAAGAGCTTTTGGTATTTGCCCTATAAATATATTATCCAATGATATGTTGGATGTGTTAGCTGGAATTGTGAATGTTTTGATTTCACTTCTCGTATAAAAATATTTTGCGTTAGCCTTTTCCAAAACAGTATTATGTGCTATTAATATGCTTGGATTAATTGTTAAATGTTTCATGTATAATGTAGCTTCAAGAATTTTTAAATAGCTTTCGTCTGAATCATTGAAAAATAGAAAAAAATCTTGTTTTTCTAATGCCAAAGCAATTCGAATGTCAACGTTATTTAAAAGTAATTTAGAAGTGTTGAAAAAATCTACATGCAATTTTCCCATTAATTCTACTATTGTAGAATTATTGTATAATTTTTGCCTTGATTTGGAACCAGAATTGTTAAAATCATTTACATTTGGTTTATCCAATTCCCAACCAGATGCTTCCAGATGTGTTTGACTGGAATCTGTACCATAATTTAGTAAAGTAGTTAAGTATGCTTTATAATGGTATAATGAGTCTGACGGAGTGATGTTTTTTCCATTTAGAGTTACATTACATTGTTTAATTAAAGAGTGTAATAAATTATTTACAACACTGGGCTGTGAGGCTGCTTTTGCATCAGCTCCGGTTCCTACTTTATCATTTGCACTCCAAACTGATCCATCTTTTTTTAATATTTGAATTTTAAATTTGATGTAGGTTGACGATAAATCTCGATATGTTTCTCCATTTCCAAGCGAAACAAATTCAATAGTTGATGGTGACGCCTCTAAAGAAGCTAAAGGATTGTATGCTACTTCTTCTGAACGCAATATACTTGTTTGTACTGGTAATGATGCAAAAAGATCAAGTTCAGATTTCATACACTCCATATTTAATTGAATATATCAGAGGTTTTAATTTGCTTTTTTCGTCGCTTCGACTTTAAATGTGTCTTTTTAGAAACTGCTCGTCGTTTTATACTGCTCCGTTTTTTTATGGCTTTGCGCCTTCCACCATACATCGAATGCAGTTGATTAACTACTGATTTTCTTAGATTTTTCATGCCACCTTTACTTTGATCAATTACAGTTTCTTTTATGTTTGCACCAGACGCTATATCATTCAAAATATTTTTACTTGTGTTCATAGCCTCTGTTTTAAATAAGTTCCAACCTGATGTAAAAACTGGCTTTAAGTAACGAATTAAACTTCCGAATATATTTCCAAAACCACGACCTCTTTGAATAGTTGGATAAAATTGTAATAGAGGTCCAATATCGTTGATAGAATAATATCTCACGTAAGCTCTTTCCATGTTTGATATGATATTATATTTGAGTAGTAGTATTTATATTGTTTTTAAGCAATCATTGCTTTTTAAAGTGCAGTACAATTTTTGTTGGATAGTAACTGGAAACAAAATTTATTCCATCGCCGTATTGGTTGCAAATTTTAATCGCTATCGTTTCAAAACAATTTTTTTCTATAGGTATGTATTGGACATTTTCAAATTCAATATTTGTAGGTATTCTGCAATTTTCTACGATGATAGCTCTTAATGCACGTACTTTGCTACTTCCAAAAACAGATGATTGAACTATATCTGAATATATCATCACCATTCCATTAATTTCATCTTTATTATTAGCAATAGCTAATTTAAATAGTTCAGGTAATTTTGTTTTGAAATTTTTTATATTTTGTTTCTGTCGAAATAATTCATTTAGCAATGTTTTTACATTATAACTGTGATTAACTTTTATAAAGAAGCTGTCTTCATCAAAAGTCTTTGATATTCGAATTAAACCTTTTTTGTTTTGATCTGCTACTTTTTGAAAAGTTATATTATCATAATTTTTAGTATTAGAAATATATGTCAAAACTTCATTAAAAAATTCTTTGAAAACTTGGTTTCGAGTAAATCCCGGATTAGGAGTTATATTTTTAAATTAAATTTCCAATCATCCAAATGTAATTCCGAATCGTCATATGAATAATATGTGTAACCTATAGATTTGGTTACTTTAATTTTTTCAAGAGGTTTTTCAATGTTTTTTACATAAACATTATAGTCTCCAATATTAATAAGAGCACAATTCTCCTTGTTAAATTTTTCCGTTTGTAGGAAATCGTTCTGATAAACTTCTGAAAGACCTACTTTCCAGTTTCCGTTTCTTAAATCAAAGTGAATAGGCAATTTATTTTCGAATGAAGCTAAAGTGTTGTCTGGAAAAAGTTTTAAATTATCATTACTAAACAATGTTACATAGAAGTCATCTTGACTATCCATCTTTGTTAAATTCTTTTAAGACATAAAATGTTGCACTATTTATATGTTGTCCATTCCGGTATTGATGAAGTTCTTAGTTTTGGACTTCTTAGTAAAGGTTTTAATTTTCGTTTTTTTGTTTCAGGAAACTGTGAAAGTATAGTTGAGGAAATTGAACTACCGGCCGATCTTAGTGTCTTCTTTTTTCCAGGAGATGGTACAGCAACGGTAATTACATCACCACTTGGTGTTTCAAACATTCGATAATCAGAACTTAGAGATGGTCTTTGTACTAGTTTTTCGTCTTTCAACATTTCAGTTTGAGCTAATTTTCTAAATGAATTTTCATCATCTAAATCGATATCCATATCTGAATACTCTTTTTTAGGATCATATTCAAACACTTCATCAGTAACTAATGGTACAAAATTAGTCTGTGTTGATGTTGATTTGTATTTAGGTAATTCAGTTTCTGTATATGCATTTCGTTTAGAAAAGAATTTTGTTTGAGTGCCTGTATCAAATGTAGGATTATTAGTCTTTTCTGGTAATTTTTTTGCGTGTCTTTTGTTAATTCCATATTTGAGGAGATTTTGACGATATAAGTACCATTTTTGCAATGGTTTTAAGTTTTTATCATATAAAACTTTTTTAATTTTTTGATCTAATAAATCCAAGTTTTTATCATCTTGAAATAATTTACTAAATTTTGAAAATATTTCTGGTGACATAACAATCATTCGCTGCATTATGTCTTACTGAGTAATTTCCCTATTACACCAGATAATATAGTTCCGATTAGAGTTGGTAAAAACCCACCATGTTGAACTAATATTTTTCTTTTGGCTTTTATACTTTTCTTAGCACAGGCTAGAAATCTTAATTGTTTTTTATGTTTTTTTAATTTAGCTTTTTGTGCCGATGATATTTTATTATTACCATTTAATATATTGATTGCAATTTCAGCAATAGTTTTTATAATATCATCATCACAATATTTAAGAATATTTTTACGAAATATCTTGTTGTTGCACTTTCCTAGTACATGTAATATATGTTGGTTTTTCTTCAATCGTTTCATACTTTTGACAGTTGTTATTCAAATCACCCGTATCACAGAAACATATACAATATTCTTTGGAAAAAATATTAGTTCTAATACGAAATAAATCGTTAATGTCTTGTGTTAAATCCAACACAATATAACCATGAGGTTTTGATGTTGACTCATTATATACTCTCAAGAAACCCTTTATATTTTCTGGATATAGTTGCCTAGCAAGAGGAAAAATTTGCGATTTGTCTCGAGGATTTTTGAAAAGCACTAAATATTTACAATTTAATGATATATCTCTTGAAAATTTTCCCTGATGAAAAACGTTTTGTGTTAACAATATAATAGATAAATTACGATGGTGTGAGCCTTTAGTAAATAGCTCACATACCTCTTTATTTGCAGAATCTAACATTAAGTCATCTAGAACAATTAACGTAGGTTTATTTTCATTACCACTAAATTCTTTTGGGATACTGGTATAAAAGTCTATATAGGGAAAAGTTAAATTTTTTGGAATAGCAGAAATTTCTGGGTTACACCATTTTATTGTTTCAATTTTCGGAGAAATCAATCTATCAATATTTTCAATTAAATTACACACAAATGTTGTTTTCCCACATCCAGATGGTCCCGCTATCATCATTGTAAATGGATGAATAAAATTAATCATTTTTGGTCTGTGTCTGATAAGAAACTGAATTTAAAATGCAATTTAGAGATCATATAAAAGCAGCGAACATATTCTTAGTACTGTCATTTTGAATTATGGAAGTGGAGGAGTTCTTAAATATTTATTCCTCCGTCTTATTAGATGATCATAAGAAACTAATATTACATCTATATAAACACATTAAAAACTTTTCTGGAGTAAAAAAATTCACTTCAATTTATGGTACTCATTTTACCCTTTGTCCGTGGGCATATGATAATTCTACTTCTGGACCGGACACATGTGAATGTCACACAATAGAAAATTAAAGAATCACTTTAGAAAATTTAATTAAATGGTACGAGAATAATGTCGAGGCTACAAGTCGTATCAGAAATTCATAGAAGCGCTAGAAGAAACTTTACACGAAGAAAATTTATTCAAAAGGGTTTAAATGATACTTGGCAAATTGATTTGGTTGAAATGATTCCATATGCAAAATTTAATAAGGCATATAAATATTTAGTAACCGTTATTGATACATTTTCAAAATTTGCGTATGCTGAACCGATTAAAAACAAAAACGCTGATAATGTTTTAATCGCAATGAAAAATATTTTTAAACGTGCTGGTAAAAAACCAAAAAATTTACAATCTGATCAAGGTACGGAATTTTTCAACAAAAAATTTCAAAATCTAATGAGGAAATATAAAATTAACCATTATCATACATATTCTGAACTAAAAGCATCAATTGTAGAACGTTTCAATCGCACCCTAAAAAACATGATGTGGAAACAATTCAGTTTACAAGGCACATATAAATGGTTACCTATTCTGCCATCGCTAATAGAAAAATATAACTCAACATATCATCATACAATTAAACTTCCACCTAAAAATGTTACAAAGAAGAATGAGAAATTTTTATTAAAAACTGTCTACGATAAATTAAAAGTATTCCGAAAAGCAAAATAGTTGGAGATTTTGTTCGTATAAGTAAATTTAAAGGTATATTTGCAAAAGGTTATCAACCTAATTGGTCAACAGAAATTTATACAATAGCGAAAATAAAAAGAACTGATCCAATAACATACAATTTACTTGATTACACACAAAAACAAATAAAAGGCAGTTTTTATGAACCTGAACTTACATCTGTTAAATTTCCTAATGTTTATCTTGTAGAAAAAATAATAAGAAAAAAAGGAAATCAAGTTTTGGTTAGGTGGCTTGGCTTTGATAAAAACCATGATTCATGGATAAATAAAAAAGATATTATTTAATGAATAATAATTTATTAACTTTTAGTAAAACATGCTATGCTGTTATTTAATATTAAAAACAAATTTTTAAAACCAAGTTTTATATATTTTTTTTTTTTTTTTTAGCTTGAACTTGATCACGTTTTCAATTTGTATTCATGATCACGCCTTTATATTATTAACAATATAATTTCAAACGTTTATTTGTTTCATTTTTTTCAAAACTTTTGCAGTTAAGTTAATATTCAAACAAAAATTTTTAATTATTTAAGCTTTTCAAATTTAAAATGGCAGTTGGGAGCTTAATTTTTGAAACATAACGAACGAGCTTTATCAGCTTTAAATTTTTTAAATTTTTCACGTAACTATTAAATCAAGCTCAAACTTTGATAATATTAAGTATAAACCAAATTTAAAAAACTTTTCATATTTAATTAAGAACAGTAAGCACAATATCTTAAGCTTATTACTGTTTTAATTTTAAATATAAACATATCTGATATCCTAACCGCCAAGTTTAATTTATAATACTCAAAAGCACAAAACTTTTTACTTATCACAATTTTATTGCATAAATTTAGGAGAACTGCTGAAAAAAGCTCCTGCTGCCGCTGAAACGGCATTTAAAAAGCTTTAAAAAAGCTCCTCCGCCGCTGAACCGGCATATACATACTACTAATATTAGTAAATGACAAGAAAAACAAGTAAAGAAGCAGTCAGTCGGTGCAACCGACTTAGAAATACCCTACACCTTTTTCGTTCAAATTTAAGGACATATTCATAAATCATTTTAACACCATAAAAGATTTTATTAGTTTGATCTTAAGACAAGGCTAACCAAATTAACTTTATAGTACTAAAAAACATTTTCTATTTACTTTATTTATTCCAAAATATCTATCAAAAATAATAATTCTTACTAATTTATCTATTTCAAAATGTTAAAAAACAAAAAAACTTGAAATAAATGAAATATATTTATTTCGATTCAAATACAAAAGTTAAAAAATTTGAATTATTAAATTTTGTGATAAAAAGCTAATCAAAGCATAATATATTTAATAATTCAAATTTTTCAAATCGATCAAAAGTTTCTATAATCCGAACTCATTGACCAAACTCGACCAGAACCAATTCTCAAAGCATAATACACAATTGGAACGTTCTATCTTAATTTTAAGTTACTTTCATTACTAGTAACTTACAGTTTAAATTTCATCAAAATAGCGGCATCATTTTTTGAGTTATGCTGTTTTTAAGATATATGTTTGTTAGCCCTTGAACTTTTCAAAGGTTGCAGAACCCGAAACCATGGTACGGTTTCGCCCATATGCAGTCCGCGCTGAGTTTTAAGTACTAGTGAACCCTTGTACACAATTGGAACGTTCTATCTTAATTTTAAGTTACTATTTTTAGAAATTTCGATTATAAGCTTTTAAACCTTGGTTTAAAGCCTAAACTAAGAGGGGTACTGAACCACCACTCCAATTGATCCCAATTTAGGGGGCCACACAAATAGTAAAGAACATCCTTGTGCCAAATTTGAAGCTTCTACATTTGTTTCAAGTTGCTATCTTTATTAATTTTATAGATATGCTTTAAGGTCTTCGGAAATGTGTGGCTGGTCCCCAACCCACTACTCCAAAATTCAAGCCTAAAAATTAAGGGCACTAAAGAAATAGGAATGGACACCTTGATACCAAATTTGGAGGTTCTGTCTTCATTGGTTTCGGCATTATGCTCGTTTGGTCTAAATTCGATTAAAAAGTTCTAGGTTCCGAACCCATGGTCGAATCTCCCAGTATACCTACATGACCCTTACTGACCCAGTATACCTACTTTATTCTTTATTATTAATGAAACAAAATGAAGACTATCATAAAAATTTTTATTTACAGCAAGTAGTAAGTCTGCTAATGCAAAAAGTAGTAGAAAGCGTAAAAGGCATCCCGAATTGTGTACAAAGTTGACTAGTATTAAAGGTATGGCGGGGACTACACATTGTCTAAATCGGGGCATGGTTCCGGCATCAATTCAATTACAAAAGTGAAAAAATTTGAATTATTAAATTTTGTGATGAAAAGCTAATCAAAGCATAATATATTTAATAATTCAAATTTTTCAATATTGCAATTATTTTAAATTGTTAGTTTATGTACCTATTAGAAAAGCTTATAACCGCAAAATATGCTATAAATATATTTCTAAAGTACAATTACAATTTTAGAACTTTTCATATAATTCATTTAAAAATAAAAATAAATTTTACATAAATGCAGCAAGTACCTTTGAATATAGCTTAAGTATTGTACGAAATGTCTGAATTATATAGCACCTTTGGTAATAAATCAATAAAATATATGATATGATTAACATTAAAAAAAAGGATTTTAACCGTTTATTAAAAAAATATTTTGTTTTCAATTTATAAAATATTATACAAAATTTGTTTTATGGTAAAATTCTTAGCCTTTCAAAAATATAGAAGTGTTAAATTAAAAAAGAAATAGGAAAGAACCCTCTTGTATTAAATTTTTAGTTATCTTCTTGAATTTCGAAGATAAGCTTTTTAGTTTTAGGATTTCTTAGGAGGCATCTGAACCAATACTACAATTAAGTTTAATTTTCGGGGACACATAATAAATAGGAAATATATTATCTGGCTTCGAAATTATACTCGTTTGGCCTCATTGTCCGAACTCGACCAGAACCAATTCTCATGGTACTTTCATTATTAGTAACCTAGAGTTTAAATTTCATCAAAACAGGGGCATTATTTTTTGAGTTATGGTGTTTTTAAGATATATGTTTGTTTGTCCTTGAACTTTTCAAGGGAAACCATGGTACGATTTCACCCATATGCAGTCCCGTCATACTTTCAATACTAGTTAACCCTTGTACACAATTGGAACGTTCTATCTTAATTTTAAGTTACTAGTTTTATTAATTTCGAAAATATGCTTTAAGGTCTTCGGAACTGTGTGTGGTCTACTACTCCCAAAGAACCAATTCCCATGGTACTTTCATTATTAGTAACCTAGAGTTTAAATTTCATCAAAATCGCGGCATTAGTTTTTAAGTTATACTGCTTTTAAGATATATATTCGTCAGCCTTTGAACTTTCAAAGGTTCCAGAACCCAAAACCATGGTCTGATTTCGCCCATATGCAGTCCCCGTCTTACTTTCAATAATAGTTAACTCTTGTACACAATTGGATCATTCTATTTTAATTTTAAGTTACTATTTTTATTATTTTCGATGATAAGTTTTTTAAGCCTTGGTGGGTTTAAGACGGGTACTGAACCACCACTCTGATTGATCTAAAATTAGGGGAACGCGCAGGAAATAGTAAAGAGCACCCATGTACCAAATTTGAAACTTCTACATTTGTTTGAAGTTTGAAGTTACTATCTTTATTAATTACATGTATAAAAAAAAAAATAAAAGAAGAAGACTATTTAGGTTTCAAAGGTACACACTTTTAAAATTTCAATTGAAACGGAAAATAAAATAAAATTTTAAAATTTAAAAGAAAGAAAGTTAAAAAAATAAAATTTCAAATTTTAAATTTAAAAAAATTAATTAAAATTATTTTGTATAAATATAAAATAAAAAATAATTTTCTACAATCATAAATAACTTATTTACTTACCGGCATAAATCAGAATGAAGCAATGTAATATTTGCGGTAAAAATCTAACTGGAAGGGCAAAATAGGTAACTTGCAGTGGATTGTGCCAAGGTTCGTACGATATTGAATGTGCTGGAATTTTAGATAAGCAATTTGAACAAGTTAAAAAAGGCGCAGCACCTTGGAAGTGTCCAAAATGCCCACCTGGTAACAACGAGTCCTTTGTTATTGTGGCAGACTCCGAAGTAGAAAATGAAGCACAGAATAATATTTTTACCAAGGTGGCGATGTGGGTCCAAGGTGGCCAAGAAAATATTTCTAATATTAAACTCCTCTGGAATAAAAATAAAGATACAACCAATGGCCAATATCTTCTAGAATTTAAAACAGGTGAATCAAAAAAAGAGTTTATGGATGCAAAAAAAAAATTTTAAACAACTATTTTCGCATCAATTTAATATTGGTGAAGCAAATAAGCAAATTTTGTTTCTACATCATCTTACACCGTTTCAGGCTGATCTCTATAGGGCAGCAAAAAACATCAAAACATCCAAAAGCTTACAATATCTTTGGGTTAAAGATGGCCAGATTTTTCTTCGCCAGAAGGATGGAAGTAAGGTCTATAAAATATATTCTTATAATTATATCAATAACATTCAGAAAATTTTCACCTAAATATTATTATATTAATTTGATTAGTGGAAATTGATTAGCAAGTGTAAGATATTTTATTAATGAAACAAAAACAACAATTATATCATTCATATACTTTACAATTAGTAATATTTAATTTAATATATATTTTTACAATTTTTTCTTTTAAACTTAATTATTTTTTTATATACAATATTAAAACAATTTTTTTTTCATTGAAACAAAAACACAATTATATCTAACACTAAGGTTTCTTCTTACATATAATTGGTATATTTTAAACACAAATAATTTTAATTTCAATATTTTAGCTAATTTACATTTTAAATTTGAAATTTATTTCTCAAATCTAGCACTTTTTAATTTAATTTTAATTTTTCTTACATATAATTTGTATAATATTAATATTTTAAACACAAATAATTTTAAATTCAATATTTTAGCTAATTTACATTTTAAATTTGAAATTTATTTCTTAAATCTAACACTTTTTAATTTAATTTTAATTTTTCTTACATATAATTTGTATATTTTAAACACAAATAATTTTATATTTAATATTTTAGCTAATTTACATTTTAAATTTGAAATTTATTTCTCAAATCTAACATTTTTTTATTTTATTTTAATTTTAAAAAAACACAAGACAATAAAAAAACAACCTAAAACTATTGAAAACTTTCAACATGACTGATTATACAAACACTGCAACCAACTCTTTCTATTTCACGTATTCATACTCATTTCAAACCACATGCTTTATTTTTGTACTTTTTGTACATATTTTCTATAATAAATTTATAACGGGTACGATTAATATTGAAAATGAGATGAGAGTTAAGCATAGTACAGGGTCAGTACAAAATATAATAACGAATTGTAAAACAAATTTCAATATTATTAACTTCAATATACAAAGTCTACGGAAAAAGCTATATGATATTGAATCTTTAATAGCTACATATAATTGCGATTTCCACATTGTTGTGCTTACCGAAATTTGGCTAAAAAAAGAAGCAAACAAATTTCATAATTTGCCAGGCTTTACTGCATATTATGCAAATAGAGCAAACGAGTATGGTGGTGTTGAAATTTTTGTATCTAATTTAATCAGCAGCACGTTATTATTTGAAGAGGAATATTTTCAATCAAGTTTTTTAGGAATATAAAGGCACTATAAGGCACATTCAACTAAATTTGATGACTTCAAAAAAAAAAATGGATGAATTAACGTGTATTTACAAACGTTCATTTATAGGAGGTGACTTTAATTTAAATTTATTAGATGAAAACAATAGGGATGTTATGAGCTATAGGCATACACTATTGAGCAATGGTTTTGTAATCTGTAATAAGTGCACTACCGAATTTGCCACGAGGGTTGGAATGTTGTGTAAAACTGTTATAGATCACTTTATAACCGACATCGTTAACTTTCAATACCATCTTCATGTAACAGACACTCATTTGTCTGATCATGAGATGTTAGTTATGAGTGTAGATCTAAAACCCATCAGAGAGATAATTAATAATTCAAAAATTGTTCTGAACTACGATGATCTTTCTCAGGATGAAATGTGGAACACTTTAAGTACTCACCAAACTCTAGACCAAACTGTTGTAGTTCTAAGTCAACTAATCAAAAAGTATACCCCCATTATTCCATTAAAGAATTTCAAAAAAAAAAAATGCTTGGATCACGGATGAAATTGTCAAAATGATGAAGTTCGTAATTCTTATTATAAATACAAAAAAAAAATACCTACCGGCAATATCGACCATAACTATTTTAGTAGATTCTCTTGGAATAATCACTCAAATTTCAACTTAAACCAACAAACTTAATAGAAATTAATGAGATCATAAATTCCTTGGAATCATGTGCTGCAACTGGTCATGACGGCATATCCACAAAATTTCGTAAGAAATTTGTAGATAGAATAGCACCGATCTTGGTAAAGTTTGTAAATATTTCGTTTCAAACTAGTATATTTCCGGAATGTTTAAAAAAGGCCACAGTCACGGCAATATATAAAAGCGGAGATAAGACAAACCCCTTGAACTATAGGCCAATCTCAGTACTGTGCTCATTATCAAAAGTGTTTGAAAAAGTAGTTCAAAAGAGATTAAATAACTTTATAAAAAGTAACAACATTTTACATCCGGAGCAGTATAGGTTTGAAGAAACTCCAGTACAACTTCAGCATGTCTTTCATTGAATGAATTTGTAACCAAAAGCATCGATGGAAGTAGATTTACTAGGTGTCTCTTTATTGATTTGCAAAAAGCATTTGATTGCGTGGACCATGCAATCTTACTTCATAAGTTATCATGGCTCAACCTATCTGAATTTCAGTTAAAATTTTTCGAATCTTACTTAACAAAAAGATTACAATGCGTACGGGAATAATAAAAAATGGTGTACAACAAGGTTCAATATTGGGGCCGGATCTGTTTAAGTTGTATATCAACGATATCGCGCATCTCAATCTTAATGGAGAACTAGAGCATTTTGCTGACGATGCGGCTCTTAAGTACTCAAACAATAGTGAAGCAGAGTTGAAAAATGCAATTCTGGACGATCTGGCAACTATTGACGAGTGGCTATGTAAAAACAAATTCCTTATAAATATTGGGAAGACTAAGATACTTTTATTTGAGAACAAACCCTTTAATGATCCTATATTTATATTTAAAAATACCCAAATTGAAGTTGTTAAAAGTTACAACTATCTGGAACTTGTAATTGACTCAGAAGTAAAATGGGATGCGCATGTTGACTTTCTAGCGAAAAAAATTTCACGGTATGTATTTATTCTAAGAAGACTTCAAAAATTTTTTGACAAAAATACTCTCCATATTATTTATTCTTCTATATCTTGTCAATGTCATATATGTCAATGCCAAATAGGGTTAATGGCGTACAGCACCACAAATTTACTTAAATACAATTGAAATACTTCTAAAAAAAGCAATAAAAATTATACATAACCTACCGATACGGCACCCAACAAATTTAATTTATTCTAGGAAATATCTAAGCTTCGAGAACATTTGCAAGCGTGAGCGTTATATGCTCGCGTACAAAATCATAAACAACAAAATCAAGCATAACCTTATAATCCAGCGAAATTTTGAAATACACAATTACAACACTCGTAATAAATGTAACTACTATCTATCTTTATTGAGAACTAACAAACAAAAAATGAATTGCCCTTACAACTGTTTAAAAATTTATAATGATCTCCCAAATCAAATTAAAGAAATTGAAAATATTAACACTTTCAAAAAAAAAAATAATTGAAATTTTAATTAGAAACTAGATGCGTTATTTTATTTTGTTACACCCTGTTCTTATGTTATTCAATTCTTAAATCTTTATCTAAACAAAAATTATTAGTTATTACTTATTAGTTTGTGTTATTAATGTAAAAACTAAAAAATCAAAAAGAAGAGAAAAGAAAAAAACAAAAGAAAAATAATAAAATAATGACTAAGACAAAGTACACATGAAGAAAAAAGAAAAAGATTAACATTAATAATAATTGGCTTGAACTTTTAAATTTTTAAATTTTAATTTATCTCAATTAGACCGAAAGGCTTCGGCTATGGTCATATTAAACTATATTTTACTTACTATTTGAATTTTAATTATTTGCTTATATTTTTATTATAAATTAAATTAATTAAAGAAAACTAGTTTTAAGATAAAATAATTTTCTAAATTTATCATTACAGCATTTGTTTATTTTTTAAGTTAGGGTAAAATATAAATGAAATAATAAAGAAAAAAAAAAAAAAACAATTTCGAAAATATGCTTTAAGGTCTTCGGAACTGTGTGTGATCTACTACTCCAATTGGTCCCAAATTTCAAGGACACTAAGGAAAAAGAAAGAGACACCCTGATACCAAATTTGGAGGTTCTATCTTCATTGGTTTCGAAATTATGATCGTTGGCCTAAATTCGATCAAAAAGTTCTAAGTTCCGAACCCACTGTACGCAATCACCGCTGTAATTTCATTACTAGTATCCTGCAACACAAATTTTATGAAGATAGCGTCATTAGTTGTTGAGTTATCGAGATTTTTTATTTATGTTCGTTAGCCCTTCGATCGATTAAAAGGTCCAGAATCCGAACCCAATCCCCGCTGTACTTTCAGTCCTAATAACGTGCAGTTAAAATTAAATCAAGATAGCTCCATTATTTTTTGAGTTATCGTGCCTACGGACGGACGGACGGACGGACATGGCTATATCGACTCAGGAGGTCACGCTGATCCCAAATATATATACTTTTCCATATCTATCTCGCTTCGTTTAGGTGGCTACAAACACCATACCAAAGTAAATATACCCCTTTACCTATTCTATAGGTGTAGGGTATAAAAAAACAAAACTAGTTGATTACTAAAACAATAGTTTAGTTTTTAATTTATTTAATATAATACTATATATAATAATATGTTTTCTATTAAAATATTATTACCTTCTTAGCTCTTTAAAAGTTTTAAAGTATTAAATAAGAAAGCAAATAGGAAAGAACAATCTCGTTCTAATTTTCAGATTTTTATCTTTACTAATTTCGAAGATACGCTTGCTAGATCTTTATAATAGTTTTGGAGGCAACTGAACCCCGACTACAATCTATCCCCTATGTTAGGAACGTAATGGAAGCAAAACAGAAACCTCATCTATCAACGTTACTTTTTTATTAATTTTGAAGAAATGCTTGTTAGATTTTGGGAGGTGAGTCGATATACCTAAACACCAACTCCAATTGATCCAACATTTCAGGAACATGAGGAAAAAAATGCTTGTTCCAAATTTGAAGGTTTTGTCTTTATGTTACGTTATTGGTATTTTAAACCCTTTGTCAAAAAAGAAAGCCTTCATTTGCTTGAAAAAATCGAGGAATAAAAAACGAGGAACAGTGTAGTAGAAGTTTCAGTAAAGTACAAATCAAAGTATAAGATGAAAAGCAGCTCCTTAAACCTTTTCCATTATATCGACTATATTTTATTCAGACATTGGCCATTCAAGTTAACTACTACTGACATAAAGTAAAGCTCATATAAAACAAAAAGTTGTATGACAGCAAATCGAACGCACTGCACCAGCCCAATTAAATTTTGCACAAACTTTGACAATAAAGCTTAAATATTTTTGGGAAATTTTCAGACGTCCTGCTTAACTAGGTATAGAGTAATAGTCTTGTAAATAAAGAAGTTGCATGGCTACTATTCGAACCTACTGTAGTAGACTCACCAAATGTTAACCCGTGGAGCTAACTGACTGGATTGCAATAACGATGACGGCTCTTTCAGAAAAACGAATTTGAGAACCCTATCTCTATATTGTTTTTGAGTTAACGTGCGGGAGAACGGACATACATAGCTAGATCGATTCTCTTTTCAATTGCATCCGATCCATATCTTTCATACTATATCAACTCCCCTTTTTATCTGCGCCTCAAACGTGATGGCAAATTTAGTATAACCGTTTTACCTATAGTCATACAGGAATAACAATAATTCCATATAAGTTAGATAATACCCGGTTGAACGTTTCTGCGCCTCTCAAAGGGTTTTTAATTGAAAGCAAAAGTGCAATTTGTAAATTGTGCCGCAATAAATTAACGGAAAGCAACCCAAGTGTTTTAAAAATTTGTGTGGATTTTGTAAATTTTTTTAAATTCATCATCATCCTAATATTGGTTAACCAATGTCAAGTCTATTAAAAGGGTGAACTGCATTGTACAACAGCAACACTATATATATATAAATTTGTAGGCAATCGGTCACACCTTTTTTATTTTACAAAGAAGTTTAAAAACTGCTAGTCTGGAACACCCCTCGTACCCAAACCTTTATATACAAATGTTCATGATAATTGACTAAGGAAGTTTGAAGCCTATACACAATAAAAACAAAAAAAGTTTATACATATGATTATAAAATATAAATTTAAATTTTTAAAAATTCCGGGCAACGCCGGGTAAATCTGCTAGTCTATTATAATACCGAGCCATAATTCTGTTCTCTTATAATTTTTCTGGTGTCAATACAAATTTTAGTGTTGATATCAGGATTATTTAGGCGTTAGAAAATCATATTTTCTGTTTTTTCAATGTTCGTTGTTAGTTTATTTCCATTTAACCATTTCATATATCTTTTCAAATCCTCCTTGACCAATCTTTCTAATATCTCAGCATTTTTGCTGGATAGATAAGAAACGTATCATCAGCAAATATTTTATAATGAGCTTTAATATTTGCAAATTGCATATTATGAACATACAATAGATATAACGTGGGGCCAAGTGCTGACCCTTGTGGCACTCGTGGTTGATGTCAAATCCGCATGAATGTTCATTGCTACAATTTACTTTGATTTTCATGTATCTGTGTTCCAATTAAGCTTTTGTTAGCGCTTACCCTTGTGGCACTCCTATAGTTATGGCACGTTCATTGCTCAAAACACTATTTACTTTAGTTTTGATGTATCTGCGTTCCAAATAAGCTTTTGGTAGTCCATCGGGCGGATCTCTTCTTCTAATTTCGTGAATTCTGCTCAACAATATTTGATGGTCCATTGTGTCAAATGTCTTGCTCAGATCAACAAAGACTGAGTAGATATAGTTTCCTTTATCAAGATTTCCAATAATAACTTTTATTGAATCATTGATTGCTACATCAGTGCCATGCGCTTTTTGATAGCCAAATTGGTTGATGTCAAATCCGCTTGAACATTTAATAAAGTCACAGATTCTTTTATTAATTATTTTTTCGAATATTTTACTCATACAGCTTGTAAGTGTTATAGGCCGATAATTAGATGTATCTAAAGGAGAGCCACTTTTGTATATTGGAATCACAGTACTACATTATTAGGATAAATTCCAGTGCAAAAACTATCATTAACAAAGTTACTAATTATCGGATATTAGCTACAGCTTTTAAGTATTTTGAGGCAATGTTATCAGAGCCAGGTGAATTGTCTTTCAGATCCATTATAACTACACTTCTTTTTCATTGGTAGGTACCAGGAACATGGAACTTACATTTATTCGATTTTTTACGTATAGTTGTTTTACAGGTGTTCTATAAATGTCTTATTATTTTCAGAAGGACTTTTGTAACACACAGTCATATTAATAGTAGGCTTGGTATCTTCCAAAGAAATCACAATAGTATTGAACGATTTAGATGTTTCCAAAGAGTTGGGTGCGGTTCACCACCTCATAGTTTACCGCCCATGGTTCGCTGCTTAACAGTTCACCGCGCACGGTTTACCGCCGGCACAGTTCACCACGCACGGCTTACCGCCAGCACATTTCACCGCCAACATTTACATTAATTTCATCTCATTCAACGCCGCGGTGAATGAGATGAAATTAATGTAAATGTTGGCGGTGAAATGTGCTAAATAAATGTCTATTAATATTTTTAGTATTTTTAATAAAACTGTAAAATTATAATTTGAAATCAATTAGATGATTTATTTTTAATAAAACTCTAAATTTTGAGTTATAACATTATATTACATTATATGAAATTTTTTATATATATTTTTTTAATTTATTTCAGTCAAATTAGTATTTGTTGCTAAACTACTTAAAATTTCATATGTTGTATAGGTATTTTTTTTCCAAAATTCGCTTAATTCTACTTTGGTGGAATTTTTAGAATAGATGAAGTAATAACAGTTGTAAAATCAAAACTCGGTAAAGATAAACTTGTGGTCGATGGTTATTTGTATATCTTGGAAAAAAAATTGATATCCAGCGAAAGCAATTTGGCTTTTTTTTAGATAGTTTATCTAAAAAAAAAAAAGGGAAATCGTAAGCGGTGAACTGTTGTGACGGTGAATCGTAAGCGGTGAATTGTTGTGACGGTTAATCGTCAAAACGGTGAATTGTACATGCGGTAAAACGTAAGGCGGTGAGTTTATTTTCACGGTGAACCGAGTATATCCCGTTTCCAAAACTTTGTGATTGATATCCTGCCTTACATATATTGCACACCCACCACCTCTGCGCTGCTTGTTAGAGATAAAAGATGCTGTATACCCAGGAATATTATTAGTATTTTTCTTCTTCCGAGTATAACCAAGTTTCTGCAACCATGATTATATCAAAATCAGTGTTAATTGTTATAAATGCTTCTATTTTATTTAGATTTTTCCTCAAGCTTCTAGCATTAAAATGCATTATTTTCATATTCAGTAGTTTATCCAGCGTCATAGTTTTCCAATCAAACTAGTTTAAAGTCTTCCAGTTCTAGCATGATTTTCTAATTCTCTGCAGATGCTTCCTGTATTTATTTTGCACATGTCTCCTGGAATAAGCTAGATCCTTTAGCACTTCTTTTTAGCACATTTTCAAAAAATTTTGTAAAAGTGTGCCTATGTAGCTTCACTCTGTCTGTCCGTCTGTCCGTCCGTCCGTATGTTTACAAAAACTTTTACACCGTTTGAAATAGAGTAAAGAACTTTTACCCATGGGTAGGTATTGCAAAAGAAATAATTTCGTAGAAGAATTTTTTTCTGTAGCCCCACCTGTTACAGGGAAACAGGCAAACAGCCCCCAAAGTTGGGAAAAGCCCTATATTTAAATATTTATAACAAGAGTTTTGTTAGATATATTTTCAATCTGAAAACGATAGTTGGTTTTATAAACTTTATAAAATTTTAAAAGGCAAATGTTTAGGGTTGGCACTAAAATATAAAATTCCGCAAGACTCAATTTTTGCAAAATTTTTGGCCACACATATCTTCTGAACGGTTCAAACTAGGGTCTTGAAATTTTGGGAAAAGTTAGTTACTCAGGAAATAGTAGGAGTGGGTTAACAACATTTTTTTGTCGAGCCCCTATTTAGGAGGTATAAGGGGTCGAAAATTGCAATTTTGCTATTTTTAAACACCTGTAACTTGAATACCTGCTCTATAATAATTTTTCAACATGTGTCAAGGTTTTTCTGAATTTTGAAGAGTGACGAAGCTACAGCCCCTGCAAATTCCAAAAAAGCCCTATATTTAAATTGATCTAACAAGAGTTCCGTTAGGGATATTTTCAATCGAAAAATGGTAAAAGAGACGGTATACGTCGCTAAAATGTATAGGGTTGCCATACGGTACTAAAATTTACCATTATGCAAAACTCAATTTTCGCAAAATTTTTGGTCCCACATATCTTCTAAGCTGTTTAAGCTAGGGTCTTGAAATTTTGGGAGAAGTTAGATCCTCAGAAATTAGTAGGAGTCGGTTAAAAAAATTTTTGTAAAGCCCCATGTTAAGGAGCTATAAGGGGTCGAAAATTGAAGTTTTGCTATTTTCAAGCACCTGTAACTTGAATACCTGTTTAAATATTTTTTCCTTAATATACAAAATATAAAGGTCCAACATTATATTTTAACATATATATAATAAATTGTCTCTCATTTTTAACCATTTTTGCTTAAATGGTAAAATTCCAAGTAAAATTCCAAGTTTTGGTGGAATTCACAATTTAAAGTTTGGGGGAAGGGGAGTAGTGAGGCTTCAACTTCATATCCTTGAGAAATTCAGAAAATTGAGGAACTTCATATCCTTGAGAAATTTGGCAACCTTCCACATAGAGTAGCCTCTATGGACTTAAAAATTAAAAATTTTCTGTTTTTATAAGTAAGCAGTAATTAGTCTCCAACGTATATGTTTCCTAAATTAAACGTTAATATTGAAGCTTCAACATTATATTCCGATAAAATACTTAGTATGAAACACTATATTATTTTGAAAATGTGCTTATTTAAAAACCCTTGGTTTTTTGTCATCACTTGTTTGACATCGCGTGATTTCAAGTTAACTAAAGTATAAGTTTAAAAGTTCATGATAGTTACAGTAATACCCCGCACTTACGTACACTTTGGGACCGGAGCGTGTACGTAAAATGAAAATGTACGTAAAATGAATCTACTGCTTTTATTGATGAATAATATGTTTGAAACAAACTAAAACAATAAATATATAAATAAAAAGAAAAAGAGGGATATTATGTATGTAGTTTTATACTTTTATTTCATACTTTTTTATACTATATTTAATACTTAACGTGTATTAAAAAAATATTATTATTTATAAATTAATTATGAAAATTATGTATTTATATTTTACAAAGGTTTTTATATTGATTTATTTCTACAAAAGTTCCGTTTTTGTTCTTATTCCACTTTACATAGATTTTGTTTTGAGTTGTTTCTACATGTATTCACTCATAACAAGATTTAGGTTTCATAGAAATAATGTACACACATACAAAAACACGTTGTTACAAGTGTAAATTCACAATTTGTTATTCTAGTGCATACATAATTTGTTTTTCCATAAATTGCAAAACCAGAAAAAATGTAAGTAAAAAAATGTACTTGTACGTAAGTGTGAATCATTGTACGTATAATGGGCAAATGGGGACAAAAATGAGATGTACGTAAGTGCGATTGTACGTAAAACGAGTGTACGTAACACGGGGTATTACTGTATTCGGCAGTCCTTGCTGGTGTTACTATTTACCACATTTTTTATCAATACTTCTTTGAATTATGCGAAAGTTTTCAATTTGTTAAAGAAGTACTATAAGACGCTATTGGCAAAGATCATGAAAACCCATGCACAAACAACAACTAAGTCATTACAATATAAAATGAGGAAGATTACAGTTGCCCTTGTCAACTTTTAGATTAAAAAAGAAAACAAAACAAAAAAAAAAAAAAATTAATTTGAATTCATTATCCCATAATTTTTACAAAAAAAAAAAAAATGCAAACAAAAAATAAAAATTCGCCCATTTTAACCTCGTATCTTCATTAGATTAATTGTTATTGAATTGAAAACTTTGTATGGCAGCTGCCCGAAAATGGGGCCGTAACATTTTGAAACTTCATATAAGTGATCGATTCATTATATAACTAACCGTGTGTAATTTTCATCCTCCTAGTATAGTTGGATTTGAAGAACTTCATATTGGTGCAAAGAAGTTGTATGGCAGCCGCCCGAGAATGGGGCCATAACATTTTGTAGCTTCATATAAGTGGCCGATTCATTATTTTACTAACCGTGTGTAATTTTCATCCTCGTAGTATAACTAATTTTGAAGAAATTCATATTTTTGCAAAGAAGTTATTTGGCAGCCACCCGAAAATGAAGCCGTAACATTTTGAAACTTCATATAAGTGCCGGATTCATTATAAAACTAACCATGTGTAATTTTCATCCTCGTAGTATAATTAGTTTTGAAGAAATTCATATTGGTGTAAAAAAGTTGTATGGCAGCTCCTAGAAGCCTTGGTCCGATTTTAACCAAAAACAATAGGGAACCTATAAATTTTCTAAGAATGACTTTTTTTTGATTTTCAAAATTCTAGCCCTTTTAGTTTTTGAGTTATCGTGCTGACACACGGACGGACGGACAGACACACATAGCTAGATCGATTTACTTTTCGATGCTGATCCGATACGTACTCTTGACACTATATCGAGCTCGTCTAGATCGATGCATTACAAACGGAGGAGCAATTTTAATATACCCAATGTCATACATATATGCATGGGTATAAATATCCAAAGAGATCATTTAGTATAGAAATACGCGTTGGAAAAAAAAGAAATCCTCCTTAAACAAATACAGGAATTAAAAGGAAGAGAAGTTCACCTGCTTAAAAGATGATAATACAACTTTCTACACCCCAAATGAAAAAAGACAGATATTCTAGCCATCACTTTTCTACGAAAACATCTGCTAACCTTAAATTATCAAGATACAGATTCATCAAGAATATTGACGGATCAAATATTATGGAAAGCTCTTTTATTAAAATAAAACCAAAGTTATTCACAATCTAAAAAATAACAAAGCTCCTGCTATGGATTATATCCCCTCACTAATAGTCAAACAGCTACCCACAAAAGCTATTAAATATTTCACTTCAGTTGTAAATATTAGTCTAAAACGTTGTTGTTGTTGCTTTTTGTAAAGTTTTTTGTAATAATAAAAACAAATCGACTTCTGAACTATATTCTGTAGTTGCCATTACGTTTGAGAGACAAACAAATGTTATGATAAAATGTATTTGCAAAAAATAACAAAAAAAAATCTTTCTTAAAATAGTTCAAATGATTTGTCCCTTAGAGCCTAACCAAAATCAACGCGTGAAATATATTTTTGTCAAAAACAGTTTTTACTTATATCAAATAAAACAAAAAAAAATATACGTTATTTAACATAAACTTTATTAACTTATTTTATTTCGTATCCTTTTATCGAACAGTGATTACCAGCTAACTAATTTATATTTTATTTACTCTTTTTATCATTACTTAAATTAAACTTACTAAAACTAAAAAGTAAATATCTTATTAATTGAGTTGCTAATGTAAAATTATTAATTTAAATAACATTGAACTTGAAGAGCTCAAGGTTTTTATGATTAAAAACAAAAATAATATAAATTCAGAATTTTTACATATTTACTGAATTTTCCATATGAACATAAATTTTTTCCTCCTTTTGTATTATCCTTATATTCAAAATAATTGAAAAATAATATGTTTGAAAAAATAAAAAAAATTAGTCTTCCTTAAAAAAAAATATTGGTTTCTTAGGACCCAACCTAAGTAAAAGCGCGTGGCGTATAATTTCTCTCAAAAAATTTAAAAATAAGTAGGTACTTGAATTTACATGAGAGCAACCAAAATACATGTAACGCGATGTATTGTAACTCGGATTTTTAAAATTTACAAATTGACAAAATGTATAAAAATTTTTTCTATTCGTTTTTTTATATTTCTAAGATTATGTTTTAGAAAATAATACTTTTTTAAAAAAATTTTTTATAAAAAATTTCTTATCAAAATAATTTAAAATACCTATAATATAAAATTAAATAATTCTTTTGTACTAAATTAACACATTCAAATAAATATTTATTTGAATACGCAGCTGTAATAAGTACAGAGTAATACTCATTTAAAAAAAGGAGTTGTATGGCAGCTACCCGAACCCACTTCAGTAGACCAACCAAATTTTGCAGAAACTTTGCCATAAAACTAAACTACTTTTGGCAAAATTTCAGACACGCAGCTGTAATAGGTACAAAGTAATGCTCATATAAAACAAGTAATGAAAAAAGCCAAGGGTTTTTAAATAAGCACATTTTCTATATTGTATTTCACACTGAGTTTAATTTTTGAAATATATACACTGAAGACTGAGTTACTGCTTACTTATAAAATTTACAGCTTCTCTAGACTGCCAAATTTCCCAAGGATATAATCCTCACTACTCCCCTTCCCGCAAACTTTTTTAGATTCTAGGAAACCAATTGTGAACTCCACCAAAATTTGAAATTTTACTTAGACTTTTACTATTTAGGCAAAAATGGTAAAAACTGAGATATACTTTCTTCAATTTAAGGAACCGCTGTTAAATATAAGAAAAACCTTTAACATATGTTAAAATATAATGTTGGACCTTTAAATTTTGTATATTAATAAAAAATGGGCATATTCAAGTTACAGGTGCTTTAGCAAAATTTAGAAAGATATCAATTTTCGAGACCTTATAGCTCCTAAACAGGGGGCTTGAAAAAATTTTTTTAACCGACTCCTACTAATTTCTGAAGGTCTAACTTCTCCCGAAATTTCAAGACTCTAGCTAAACCGTTTAGGAGATAGGTCGGGCCAAAAATTTTGCTAAAATTGAGTTTTATTTAATGGTAAATTTTTTTTATCGTATGGCAACCCTAAATATTTGCCTTTTAAAGTTTATAAAACTATTTATCTTTTGTCGTTTTCAGATTGAAAATATACTTCATAGAACTCTTGTTATAACAATTTAAATATAGGTTCTTATTCCAACTTTGGGGGGCTGTAGTTCCGTAGCGGGTGTGGCTACAGAAAAAGTTCTTCGTCGAAATTATTTTTTTTGCAATACCTACTCGTGATTAAGATTTCAATACTCTATTTCAAACGGTGTAAAAGTTTTTGTAAACATACGGCCGGAGTGACGGACAGGCACAGTGAAGCTGTATAGGTACAGTTTTACAATATTTTTTGAAAATGTGCTAAAAATAAGTTGTATGGAAGCCTATAGATCAAAAGAGCTGAATTCAAATAGCGATGACGGTTATTGCAAAGAAACGAATTAGCGAAAATTTTAGGATCTTTGCTCCTTTAGTTTGTGAGTTATCGTGAGGACGTATATAAAGATCGTATAAAGACGTTATAAAGATCGCTTTGTTTTGCGTAAATTGTTAAGTCGTTGCCTGGATCTCGATTAGTAAATTGGTAATTTTCCATTTTTCTAAACGACGTAGAGTTGTGTGAACATGTTACTTGAGTGAATTGTGCAGTGGGATATATATTGGTTTCTTCCCAATGATTTCCTTGCATTGAATAATATACTACTTCGTTGATTATGATATCGCAATTTTGGTTTTTTGATGATTTCGCCCACACGATGTATGATTGTATTGGGAATATTAATTAATACAATATAGTTGGGTTCTGGTTGGAATATTTCGATGTTTACATCCCTCAGGTGTAGTTCGAAATTTGCTGGTTGATTTTATAATAGTTTACCAATACATTTTGAAGATGAAATTTCTTCTTGGTGCAATGTATCTTTGCAATAAAATACCTGTTCTATTTTTGTGCATTTACAAAAAAAGATTAAAAAAAAGGTAAAAGATTGAAGTAGTTCACAATTGTTTGTTGTTGATAATTTATGTGATCTGTTATATTGAAAACGTTCGATAATTTTAATGGTGAATTACGCCATTTAAATTATTTTCATTTTTCATAATTTTTTCAATTTCTTCATTTAACCGAATATCATCGTTTCCGTACATATTGTCAGTTATATGTTTGATT